>CAAKHB010007924.1:13416-37769 GCA_901007665.1 Aeoliscus strigatus | reverse complement strand
TATATATGCTGAGACTCGATAATGGTGATGAATGGGTGAGGGTGAAGAGTCCCACTGAGCCAGAGCGGTTATGTAACTCCACGGACATGGATGTAAGTCTGCAGATTGGACTCAGCTTCACAAGCTTCCGGTTCTTCCTTCCCTTCTTATGTGTGTCTGTCTCTTCCTCATTCATGCCTTCCCTTTTGTTGTTTTCACACCTTTCTTTTTCCTCCTATCAGCTCTCTGTTCACCATTAATGTCTTTGTCTCTTGTTTTTTTACAGTCATCCACTCTGTCCACGTGTTGAAACGCTGTATGTCTGGAAAACAGCAGCTGAATAAGACTTTTGCTTACATTGATTTGGTGACATTGACCCTTACATTAACCAAGTTTCCATCCAACGTCATTGGGAACGGTGGAACTCACTTGCTGTTGGGGCATTTGGTTTTATTTTTTAATGCGTGATCACACAGTTCACCCGAGGCCATGGCCACAGACATTTAGTGTTTGCAGAGCTGATGAGCATCAAACTCAGGAGCAGCTGCACAGCATCTTATTAGATTTTTTTCACCTTCAGTCATCAGGGGACATTCACTAAGGTCAGTGCTCACAGGTCACAAAATGACAGTAGGGATAACTGTGACCCATAACCGGAGCAAAAGGGACATTAAAAAGAAAGTATTCATTTTGAATGAATTGAAAATGGATTACACACATTGAATAGAATTGAAAAGGGTTTGCAGGGGTGCATGCTTTCTAAAAGCAAGTATGACAAATAATAAAAAAATATCCATGAGCACCACATTGGAAACAAACGAATGAAATAGTGATACTGACATCAAGACACTCGGGATGAGTGAAGTTCTGACCGAACCAATTCACGATCCTGTCGTCTGCCACCATCTCAGCACGCAGCTCCGTTCACCAGTCTTTGACACATCTGAACGCACACTTTGTATTCATATGCTGATGTGATGAGTGAGCAGGCAGCTGCTTTGGTGATCATGTGACCCGCCAATAATTTTTCTCCCCATCCGGTCAGAACTCCACGGTTTGATGTTATTTTAATAATTGAAAAGGCACTCTGCAGCTTTAATGCTGTCCCTCTTCATACCAGGCTCCCCTCCAGGCTCTGCTGGGACGGGGTTTTAGCACTGATGACACTGCACTGCTCTAGTCCCACAGCAGGAATGTCAGCTATGTACTTTCGTGGGGCCACAGTGGGCTTAACGGTAACGGTCTAGTGGTACAACGGTCGAGTGCTTGAGAGTGGAGGTTGGCTAATACGACTTTGATGGTGTGCGTAATGTGCAGCACAGTAGTGTGGCTTTTCACAGCATCCGAGGCACTGAGACCTGTGGATGGGGCATCAGCACGATGAAGGATGACATCTCTCAACGTGATACGTTGTCTGTAGTAGATGAAAGACAGATTTGCCTAATCAGTGTGTTTGTCCAGAGGCAGCGTGACGTCAAAGGGAGACTGAAATACTTTTTCATGAATGATTTCCTTTTTCCTTTACAGTGAATGTGAAACAAGCCGAAGCAATCGATTCGCCAAGAGTTGGCTGAAAGAGTGAAATGAGTCTCTTATTACTCTTCTGTCATGGTTTTAACCTTTTATTGGGTACTTGGAAATTCAAAATTCCGACACCACTTTTTCACACATATCAAAAATTAAATAAAAAAAAAAGGTTTAGTCAATTATGTTTCCATATCTAGTTCCTCGCCAGTTTTTGTTAAAACATTTTATAGAAAAATCTTTTCATGAAGATTCACATGATGGAAGTGATCAAATATGTTTTTTGGCCCTATAAAGAGTTTAAATCTGCCATATAAATACTGTCTCAGATTTGCGTGCTGTTAACCGTTTCACATCCCTGGGTTCGATTCGCAGAAAAGGCTCCTGTGGCCGACGCTGATGAGGTGCAGAAGGCCGACATCTCCTCCACGGGACATGGTGTCATTGATAAAGACACTCTTGGGCCGATGATGCTCGAGGTACGATCAACCTCTCTCATCATACTTGGAAGGACAACACAAAGTATTTGTCCAGTGAATAATCTGACAAAAGCAGGAAAAGGACACACAGAGTCAGACTGCAGGTGTTTCATGTAATGTTAAGCACATTACGAGCACCTCCCTACCTTTAAATGGAATGACACTCTACAGTGACGCAGGAGATAAGAGCTCTTCTGACCAGGGGCGATGTCGTCATCGGGCCCACGTGTGTGTGTGTGGGCACTGGTGTTTGGTGACGTATAACATGGGACCTAGCGAGGTATAAATACCTTCCTGAAAAGCCAGATTAGAAAGGGAGGGGCGGAGACTGACCATGCACACACACACACACGCACACACACACACGCTAAATATAGCACCTACTAGCTGCAACGTTGCCTGAGGTGTCTGCTTGAAGCCTGAAAGGTAAACGTCAAGCCAGTGAAAACCACCGCTGTAGTTTTAAGACCTGAGGTAGAAGTATAGTAGATCACCGACAGTTTTGGGTTCCATTGACATTATTAAGAAGCTGCAAGAGTTTTAACCTACTTAAGTCTTTCCAGCATCTTCTGGCAATAGAATGTCCTAGTGATGGAACAATTCAGGCATTTGATTCGTCAATGCATGTCCATCTTGATACCTTCAATATTGAAACATCTTACCTATATGTACATACTATTGTGATGTGTGTCCATTTTTTGACCTTTTTATTGCTAAAGTGTCATTATGTGCGTCTTAATGATACACATAATTTATAATGACACGTCTTCTGCAGATACCTCAGTCATTTAAACTTAAACATAACTAAATAATCTATTTTTTCCCAATATTTCAAGTTGCTTTATGTACCACACCTTGATTATGCTTTTTAAATTATTTTTGATAATTTTGTTTGAAAATTTGAATTCATTAAAAAATACTAAACTCCAAAAAACATTTCATGGGATAACTGCAGCTGCATCCTCTCTCCTCCCCATGCAGGCGCTGGACGGGTTCTTCTTTGTGGTCAACATGGAGGGTAACATAGTGTTTGTGTCAGAGAACGTCAGCCAGTATCTGCGCTACCAGCAGGACGAGCTGATGAACACCAGCGTGTACAGCGTGCTGCATGTAGGAGACCACGCCGAGTTCATCAAGAACCTCCTGCCCAAGAGCCTGGGTGAGGGTCCCTGAACAATTTCTGGAGTTTGGAGAGATCAGCAGTCTCTGCTTTTCCTTTGAAGGTTTTAACTTTTGAGTTGGATGACTTGTTCCAGTTTTGGTAGTTATAGTCTCTAGTTTTAGGTAGTTTATAAAGTCTATCATAGTTGAATCAGTTCATCATGTCTGTGTAAACCCGATGTTTGTTGTCAGACTGGTAGCAGGACAAATTATGTTAATGTCACATTAGACGCTCACACACACACACACACACACACACACACACACACACACACACACACACATACACAAGTTCACAAGGCTGTGTGTTCTGTGACAAATGAGGTTTGGTCTAAAAATTATATATATGATATAAACTAAACTAAATCGCTCGATGAGGTATGTCAGTGTGGGTGTGCTGCTGGAGGCACAGGGTCCATGGGCCACAGGTTGACAGTCCACCTGCAGGTGGCATGGCGATAATAGTTTATGTGGGTAGAGGGAGACATTGTCCTGGAATTTTCCTTGAGATCCTATTCATTTCTTGTGAGGGGAAAATGTGTCGTTTTTCACAAATTTCTCTGAGCCTGTTAATGTGAGGGAGTCATTGCCATTGATTCCCGATCAAGCTGTTCGTAACGATACCTGTTTTGACCAACTAGTATCGTGCGAAAGTTTGTGGGCTGTGATAAGATGTGTGTTGACAACATTAACATCCATCCATTACCCAGATCTTCATTTGACACCATGACTGGAAGTAAAGCTCTGACGATGACGGTGAAAATGTCTGTTTTCATTTCGTTTTCAAAAATCTCTCCTGTTTCCGTCATCCAGTCAATCACCGGAGCAGCAGCGATTCCTCCAGCAGGAACAGTCACACCTTCAACTGCCGTATGCTGGTGAACCCTCACGCTGACGGCGAAGCCCAGCCGGCCTCCGACCAGCAGGATGCAGCTCTGCAGAAGTACGAGACCATGCAGTGCTTCGCTGTCTCGGAACCCAAGTCTATAAAGGAAGAGGGAGAAGGTACTGTCACGTCCCTTTTTTCTCCCCTCTTGCTCTCTTTTGTTACTCCCATTTTGTCTTTTCATCTCTGTCCCGATTGTCCGTCATTCCAGCAATCTCTCCATCCCCACTCTTCTATTCCCTCCTGTCCTGTCCTCCTTTCACCATCCCTCCTGTCTACTTTCCCCCTCTCCACCAGGAGAGACTAATTAGTATATGGCACATTGTCATCATCCCATCTTATCTTATCTCTCACACACACACACAC
Organism: Aeoliscus strigatus; assembly: GCA_901007665.1. Lineage (NCBI taxonomy): Eukaryota > Metazoa > Chordata > Actinopteri > Syngnathiformes > Centriscidae > Aeoliscus > Aeoliscus strigatus. Next base: position 33,374 of record CAAKHB010007924.1, on the reverse strand, counting down.
ACACACACACACACACACACACACGGGAGAAGAATCTGTCTGGCGCTCCACTTTTAGACAACCACATATTGTGCCAGCCTCTCCTTCAGGCAGGAGGAGGGTGTGTGGCGGATGACTGAGCCTGGAATCCATGTACAGCCAAAGTAGCATGTTGTTTTAACTGATATCAGGGGCGGTGAAGTTGGCACCCGGAGGTTTGGGCACTGGCTGTTGCTGTCTGATTGTGGTAGCAGAGGAAGACCATCCTTTACAAACACAAACAGAAGTTTCACTTTCAATTCAATGTTATGTGTACGTTTTCTACACTGCTGCAACTTCTGTCCGATTATTTGATCCCAAATGTCTTGTCAAATGACCAGATTTCCAGTCTTGTCTCATCTGTGTGGCGAGAAGAGTCCCAGTCAAAGAGAGACCTGTGATGCCCACATACGAGAGCTTTACCACACGTCAGGACCTTCAAGGTAGAGCTGGACGGAAAGTTTCTTCTGTTTAACTGCATCCCTGTCACTGTCTTCACTGATAACACACCATCTAGAGTGATTTGACACCCTGGAGAGAAGTCCAGATATTTTCCTGGCAATTTCTACAGCTCATACGTCATGTGACTTAACCCTTTAACATCCATCATGCTAGCATACTTTGGAGTACCATAATTAAGTGACTACGTGACTGATGTTTCACTCGGTTCCTTCTCCTGGTGTGAAGAAGGAGCTAGGAGAAGAACAAAACGTCCGTCAGTTCTTAGAAGTTGAGAACAGCCATTTTGTTGTCATTACGGTAATCCCTTCCCTTCTTTTAGCTGTTGGATGTTTTCTCCTTCTCCTAGCTCCTTCTTCACACCAGGTAGGGGAACCAAGAGCTACTTCTCAGCAGTAATTACGGTACCCCAAAATTTGTGCTAGCATGAATGTATCGGCTGGTGTTAAGAAGTTAACCAATAGTAAGACAGAGCAATGATCTTTGTGCCTAAGAGAAACACATGTAAAACAGTGATTTGGACTTATTTATTATGTTTTCCTGTCTAGGTAAGATCACATCCCTGGACACCAGTCTTCTGCGGGCATCCATGAAGCCGGGCTGGGAGGACCTGGTGCGGCGCTCCATCCAGAGGTTTCACCTGCAGAATGACGGAGAGATGTCCTTCGCCAAAAAACACCAGCAAGATGGTTAGGAAGTCACATCCCATCCTTCACCAGGAAACAGAAATCTGGCTTGTCCGTCATTCGCTGTCAAGAACGCGTCTCACTTGTGCACGTCTGTGTGTTTCCAGTGCTGAGGAACGGCCACGCCCTCAGCCCTCTGTACAGATTCTCCCTCTCAGACGGCACCATTGTCTCTGCTCACACCAAGAGCAAACTGGTCAGATCGCCGACCACCAACGAACCGCAGCTGTACTTGTCCCTGCACATCCTGCAGAGGTATCAGACATCTCAGTCTGAAGCTTGAAGCTGAAGTTTAAAAAAGTTTTTATTGTCCTTTAACACACACACCTTCGGTGCAGGGATTAAATGAAATTTCATTACTTGGCTTACATATAAATAACTAAAATACAAAAGATAAAAACCATTCACAGAATATACATCTAAATATACATTTCAGAATATAAAAACAAAAAAATTAAAATAAAATAAACATCAGTGGAACAGTGTGTATGCTACAGCATGAAGTGACAATATGAATAGAAGTATAAAATGACATTATTTGAAGTGATAAAATAGCAGTTAAGGTTGCAGTTGCATACAGTAATATTGCATGAAGGCAACAGCATGTTATAGTCTGTTGATTGGGCTATTACAGCCTGTCAATTACAGTTTATTGTTATCTGACGGGGGGGATTCAAGGAGGAGTAGGGACAAAGCGCCTCATTCAGAACCGTTGCCATATCTGGAGACAAAACCGCCCAAAACACCACCACCCGGTCCAGTCTACAGCTCTTCCACTCCACCCCTCCAGCCGTTGGTTTGAGCTTTCAGAGTCGGGACTTGGACAGCGGTCAGAAAACAATGCCAGGGCTGTTACCCAGAGCTTTCAGGGATCAACTGCGAGAATTCTGCCTTTTTAGTTCAACAAGTTTCAAAATTGTGGCTCCACACAATGGGAGCTTTGTGTGTGTGGCATGAGGCCTTCAGGACTCGTTAAAACTCATTTTCTCGGCCGTGTCCATGTTCTCGGCCGTGTTTCAGCACCGCTGTCCATTTGATGCACTGAAGCTGAACGAGTCGTTTCACCCCTTCCATGTATTGTTGCATTCTACATATATTAATCTGGTCCCATTTTTGCTTTAATGTTTCATTTTGTAGACAAAATCAATTTGTTTTGTACTTTAAACTTAGCTGAGTAATTTTTCATTCATTCCGTGTTAAGATACTCTGACATAAAGCCGTTATGCACACGTACATGCACATGGTAAGATGGTAAGATGACGTGAAAGTCTTGTGTCGCGGTGAGCAGCTGGCTTCACATTTAGAAATCACATAATATGAAAAGAATAAAATTTAGTCAAGTATTTCAAAAATCTGTTTAAAATATGTACATGAATGTATTTTACCACGGACAATAAATGATGATGTAACAAAATGTTAACATAATAATAATAATAATTATAGGATAGCACCTTTCATACATGCATGCAGCTCAAAGTGCTGCACAACAAAATGATTAAAAGCCATTATAACAGTTCCCCTGATGTCTGCAGGAAGTGTGTTCCAAAGCTTTGGACTATAAACAAAGCTTTCCTAATAAACTGCAAACATCATGTGGCCGCTTTTGTCACTATCTCAAGAATACTGTCAACAAGCTACAGCTCTCCTGAATGAATGTAATTACTCCTAGGATGTATGATTCCTTCTCTTCCAGGGAGAACATGAGCGGCGTCGCCCCAGACGTGCCAGCTAAGCCGGTGACACCGACCAGCGGCAGTGGGCCCTCTGCTTCCCCTGATGCCAGCGTCACCAGCAACACGCCAAACTCCGTCACCAGCACCCCTGGACGTGGTCACGGGTGCCAGGGTGCGGGCTCGAGCCAAGCAGTCGCGGCTCAGGGAAGCGGCCAGGTACTCAAACTGGGCAGCCCGTGCACCCAGGGAAGCCCCAGCGTCACCTCTGGGGCTCAGGGTGCCATGCTATCTCCTCGCCATCGCCACAGCCCAAGTACGGCGGCCAACAGCAGCGGCTGCGGCAGCCCTCACCTGCCTCAACATCCCGCTGGGTCGTTCTCTCCTGCGGGCAGCCTCCACTCGCCAGCATCTGTATGCAGCAGCACGGGGAACGGTCAGGGGTTCAACAACTCACTTAGTGCACTGCAAGTTCTCAGCCAGGGCCACAGGGTCTCCCAGGGACTCACCGAGGTGCAGCAGCCAGAGTCACCGGGCAAGAAACCTGTTGGCCCCCACACCACCCTTCACAAGGACAGTCCCAACCTGGACGATGACCTGTTCGGAACTTTTGCGGAGCAGCAAGACTTGTTGACATCCCAAAGCCAGGAAGGTGAGATGGGACAGGGAAAAGATGCTGACCCTGACAACCTGGAGGGACTCGGTGACGCCTCCAACCGCCATCTTAGCACTAAAGGGCACACCAAGCTGCTCCAGCTTCTTACCACCAAGTTGGAGCCCCCTGACCCCTGCTCACCACCAGGGCACCTGGGAGATGACCAGTCCTGTAAGGAGCTGGGAGGGGTAGGTGGCGCCGGTTTGGGGCACAACAACCACTCCACCTCACTGAAGGAGAAACATAAAATCCTTCACAGGTTACTGCAGAACAGCACCTCACCCGTGGAGCTCGCCAAGCTAACAGCTGAGGCCACTGGGAAGGACCCCATCGGCCCAGAGTCAGCCGCTGAGGACAACATGGCCGCCCTGGGTGAACTTTGTATGAAACAGGACTCAGGGAGCCCCAAAAAGAAAGACAACGCATTGCTTCGCTATCTGTTGGACAGGGACGACAATGGCATTCTGGAAAAAAACATCAAAATGGAAGCCAGCGACGGACCGAAGCTTTCCAACGTGAAGACAGAAAAACAGGAAGTGGGTTTCAACATGGCGGACCAGGTCAGTGATTATGATTAATAAAACTGGCAGTGTCAGTACCCAGTGTGTTTATCGGAACATGATGTGTATTTGATGTGTCACCTTTTAATCCCCATTTAAGATCCGTTAGGAGGCAAAGAGCATCAAATGTGAAACCCTGTCACCCCTGACCCGCCAAAAATATGAATAAATATCAATTGAATTCTTTTACTTGCAAAGGCGTTGGTACAAATCCATCAGTCGAACATTTCAAATGACAAGTCCTCACTTTTGCATGTTAAAATTAAATAAAAATAAGTAAAATATATCAAAACTAACTACATTGATCTATTTTACTATTCTTAGACCAATTTTTTTCTCAGTCCGTTCCCTTACGTAAGTTTTTGCGGTGCTGATAATGGTGACTATTGTACATCTTCTGAAAGGCAGCCTGCGCTGCAGTTAAATGTCAGCATTATGTGACTTTGTCTTCTCGGGAGATAGAAATGCTCCTGACGGGGAGAGTTGGATGTAGCAGCTCCTCCAGACACCTTCAAGTGAGAATCTCAGTAGCTGCCGATGCTGATGTTTGGTGTGTGATGCTGTGGAGCGTGTTGACTCACTTGTCAGGCAGTCGGCAGCTACCAGAAGTTAATTGGCACCCGGAAACACGACATGGTGTCAAGAGAGGTGGAATATGTGGAAGGCAATGAAAAGGATTTTGGAAGGTCCTGATCTCATAATTGATGATTGTTCCTGTCGTTTGGAAACGTGGTGTCAGAAGGAATCATGTGCCTTTATCCACCTTTACTTTGTGGGTTTGCGTTTTCCTTATTCATCTATGTTTGATGTACGTTATCACAGAGGAAAAGAGTCACAAAACTGGAACGGAATGCTAACGGTTTATTTAGCATGTCACACACATTCCTCATGTGCTGTCACAGTCTTGTTTGAAATTATGTCCTTGATGCACAGTGGTGTTTCACTGTGTGTGTATGTGTGTGTGTGTGTATACGCCTGCTCTGGCTAAACAGACTGTCTCTTACTGTACATCCCACATGACCTCATTAGCAACAGCAGTTTATTTTTAGCTCCCCTCCTATTTATCAGCCAAATGGCCAAAGGAGACAGAATGTGTGTGTGTGTGTGTGTGTGTGTGTGTGTGCATGCGCGTGCAGTTAAATTAAAACTCCATGCAAAGGTTTCTCTTTCTTTTTCAGCTGCACATTTTTCATTATCAGTGTTTTATTTGAACACTTTATGTGTCTGTATTATGTGTCTCAATGTTAAATGCAGTTTATTACATGTTTTCACCACTTTCTACTTGTGCTTAATTCATATCAACAATTGTTTGTACATTTGCACAGCGGATAACTCAGTGTTTCAGTTGAATTTTCTTGCAAAATGTTGAGTTTCAGCAAACAACTGCTTTCGAGTTCTGAACTGCAATGATTGTCTGCCGGTGCATTCAGACATATACATGCATATCTGCAAATAACGAAAGAATCTTTCACTGGGTCTGGGATTGAATTGCCCTTTTCAACTTTGATCTCAGACCTGCGAGCTGGAGGACCTGCTGGAGGATCTCCAGAGCGGCGGCCAGCAGCAGCTGTTCCCCCAGCAGCCGCCATCCAGAGGTACTACCTCCTCAGCGCCACCTGGCTCCTCTGTGGACAAACAGGTCGTCATCAGTGACATCCTGCAGATGATGGACAGCAGCAGCAGCCGCAGCCCGCCCAGCCAACACCGAGGATTCCCCGCCGTCGGCGCTGCAGGTACATCTGCCACAGTGTGTTCTAGGCTGGAGAGAGAAATTCAGTCAGTCGTGATAACGTTGTTTTATATTACTCTCAACATTTATACAGGCTTTAACTGTACCAGACCCGTCCAAGCAGGTCGAGGTGCTCCTCCAGTCAGGAGCATGTCTCTGGACAGCAGTGTGAGCCCCAGCCCCACCAGGCCCTTCCCTCCTCAGCACAGGAACAACAGCCCCTACTCTATACTGCAACAGCAGCAAGGCATGATGGGAGCCCATGCAGGCATGGTCAACCAGACTGCAATGGCAAACGCAGGTGAGACATGACAGACATGAAGAGGTGTAGAAGTGTCCTGCCCATTACATAAAGAGTGTAAAAATGTCACAAAAAAAGACATTTGTTTGAAAAAAGATTTGTTCCAAAAAAAAGTATATATTTATATATTTAGTTTAATATATTACAGGGCAAAACATCATCTAAATATCATTCATATTAAATAAAGATGAATTTGAATAAATCAAACTCGCACGACTGAAAGACAGGATTTAATATGTGCCATTAATTAATGCAATATTTTAAGACAGCACAGAACAGTTTGATGAATTAATCTTTTGAATAAATGTATTCTAGTGATTCGATACTTTAAAGAGATGCTTTGCCTGCCACTAGAAGACAGAGCAAGAAATGTCAGAGGTCATAAAGATTAACTGAGATGCCTTATCGTAAGGCATGTTGCCCAGTGGGTCAGTGCGAAGCTGGGGCCCCCAGGGCCCTGTAGGAGCCACACCGGGGCCGGTGATTGGCCAGGGAGTCAGGCCGGGTCGAATGGTCCACAACATGAACGCAGTTCTGCCAAGAGGCGGCGGCCCTCCTGGATCCAGAGCCATGGTCAACATGCAGATGATGGGCAACGGTGAGAGGGAACGAGTTGAGACAAACAAACAGACGCTTGGTTTACATGGTCTTTACTGTCCCTCTTCTCTGCATTTGTCCCGTCAGAGATGGACATAAGTAACCCCACATACCCTCAACAGCATGTGCCACCCAATCAGACTGCTCCATGGCCAGACAGAATGATGATGGATCACTATGGAAACCAGAGCAGGTAAGATGCTCCAGTAACTGTACCACTGTAAAGTCGTTTCCACGTGCGGTGTAGGCGGAAGAACTGCAGTTTTCATTCAAACAAGTTCTGGAGCCTGATGTGCAGGGTCGATTTCCTAGGCTGTCGTACGGCGTTGCCCAGGAAGACGGGATGGGGTGCTGCAGCACAGCGCCCGAGGGCCAGCCGGATGAAGGAACCCTCCTGAACCAGCTGTGCTCGGTGCTGAAGGACTACGAGGGGCTGGAGGAGATCGACAAGATGCTGGGAATCCCCACGCTGGCTGGACAGGTGAGATGTGGGAATGTGTGTGTTTGTCTGCCGGTAGAAGCTGGCTGGAGACACATGGCACACGCTATTTCTGGCAGTGAAATACATGATCAGAGTGTTTAACTCTTTATAGGGCACTTATGAAATACTTTTTTGTTTGTTGTGTTTTTGTCATTTTAATAAATCAAAGTCAGTTACATTTCCATATCTAGTTACTTACTGACGAGTACCATCTGTTGAAGTCACCGCTATTGATTTATTTGAAATTAAATGAAAAAAACAATATGATAAATACGCAACATTCCCAAAGTGAATGAAACGGAGCAGAGAGAAGAGAGGGACAGTGTACACTGATGAACATGTCAAACAATGTAAATGTACCCACTTGACCCAACTCTGTGTGTGTGTGTATATACAGACACACACATACACACAGTATATTAATCTGCCCCACTGCAATGAAAGGTATATGACACAAATGACACCATTAGTTTTACACACTGAAACGCAATGTACAACAGTTTTTCTTTACGACATAAACAGTACTTAGGACATCAGCCCCAAACAACCAGTATCAGTGGGACTCTAACTGTAGCGCACACACACACACACACACACACACACGCTCCTGCACCCTCACATTCTTTCCTTCTTCACTTCTTAGGGCCCTTTATCAGACCAGGACCAGTTCCTCGGTTCTGCTGACCCAGTGACGGGTATGAAGCCCCCCGTCTACAGCCAACACTACAGCGGGCACCCGAGCTACAGCACGCTGCCTCCTGACGGTGGCTTCCACGGCCCCGCTATGGGCGCTCACATGGGGCAGCAGAGGATGGCCGGTTACCCGCCAATGATGAGGATGCCTGGTGGCATGGGGCCCAGACCAGCCGGCATGAGGCCAGGGGGGCCTAACCCTGTGGTGCCCCCACAACCCAACAACCTGAGGCTCCAGCTGCAGCACAGACTCCAGGCCCAGCTGGTTCGTGGTGCCCAGTTCATTCAATTTTTTTCGTCTTGTGATCACAAATCAGGAATTCTGTGCTATATTGACAGGACAGGTCAGAAGCATGTTAGAACATTCAGATCAGCTCAGGTGCCTGACGCTTATTATTTTAAGCTTATTTTATGGTTATTTTATCTCACACCCATCAAAGCTGCGATGACCGCGTTTTCAGCCTGTATCAAACATTTACATTTACATTTTTTATACTTACTATAACAATACGTACTATAACAATACGACACCGCCATAAAGATATGTCAGGTGGGTCCCGTTTTGCCATCATGCTCTTCTGTCTCCCACTGATTGTAATGTAGTATTAAAATTAGGAAGGATTGCAGTGTTCTTTGTGACTGAGGACTGAAGCTTTCATTTCTTTAAAAAATGTAATGTATCTTGTACAGATAGAGATTGAAGGACAACTAAGATCTAAGTAAGAATGGAATTTTATGGCATTACAGAAAGTGCAATATTTGAAATAAGCAGTGCACATGCGATATTTACAGGTCACAAAATACTGTACACTCTTAAGTTAGCATGCGATACACAATAAATACAAGATAACATACACAAAGGATATTTGCATCACAATGATAGTGATGACACATAGTAATATTTACATGTATTAACATAACTTGCAATGGTAAGTTCACCTGTGTGACTGACATTAATTTAAATTACAAATGACAAGCATGCGACGGTGGGTGGAAAATTAATTGAAGCTCTACACTGCCATCTGGTGGCCGGTAGTGGTAGAAAATTGCATAATTTGAAGACTGATGAATGAAGTTGTCATACAAGAGGAGACAAACTGGTTGTTGGGATTTGTACTCTGTACAAATATACTTTGTATGTGTGAATGTTTTGTTTGTCGTTTTTACGCTCAGACTATTTCACATTTGATCCTTTGTTTGTTTCCTTTGTTTTCCAAATAGAACCGGCAGCCAATGGGCGGAGTGTCCAATATGAATCTACCTCTAAGGTCAAACGTACCAACCCAGGTCAGTATATATTTGTGTATATCTCCCTGCTGTTTGTGAATGCACTCGACCAGCATTCCACCCTGTAACACCGCCTTGGATGCTGCAACCTAGGCAGAAACACAAACACCTGAACGCGTGCCATTTCTTTCATTTTGGTGACGTGTTTAGGTACGGTCAGCTGTAGCGCTGTCTGTTACCATGGTTACACTTCACTCACATCATCCAGAATCATTTGTTTGCATCGGTTATCTTCTCTACCGTCGAAGAAACAAAGAAAAGATGCACATGTTGCTGCACGCATGGAACACGAAGAAGAAATAATGTGCTCAAACTATAGCGGGAAGTCCTGGACATAATCATTGTGGGAGAGCTTGATCTGAAATGAACACATGAATGAATCTGGAGCTTATGTAAATATTTCATTTTAAACAAGGTTGAAATGTTTGGTGATGTTTTTTTTTAAAGTCAAGATTGGAAATTAAGATTTCTGAAACACAGATGTCATGGTGTTGATGTGTGTGTGTGTGTGTGTGTGTGTATGTGTATATGTGTGTTTCTCCAGGGATCCCTCAATGCCCAGATGCTGGCCCAACGCCAGCGTGAGTACCTCAGCAACCACCTACGCCAACGCCAACAGCAGCAGCACATGCACCAGCAGCGCTCCATGATGATGCGGACTCAGGGCATCAACATGCCACCCAGCATGCCCAGCGGGGGCGCTGCCTCCACGCCCATGCCCATGGGTGGTACCAATCCACGTCTCCCACAGGGCAACCCGCCGCAGTTCCCCTACACGGCCTCTAGCTATGGTACCGGCCTGCCCTCTCCACCCTCCAGCCCCTTTTCCTCCCCTCTCTCCCCCAGCCATCACCTGGGTAGCCAGGGCATGATGGGAAATGTAGACATGTACAGCGGGCTAATGAGTCCCACATCTCAGCACAGTGCCTTCCAGTTCAGCAGTTCAGGTATTTCATTAGCTGTAGCGTCGCTGAATGGGAGCGGCCGACGCTTTTTGTTGTTGTTGTTGTCGTGATTACTATAATTGTCTATTTTTACCCACTCGTGGCTGTTGTTTGATTCATTACAGTTTATTTCCGTACGTTTGTTGTTTTTGACCAATCATCAGCCTGCGTAGGGTTTCCTGTTCGTACACTATCCCCAATCAAAAACTCTCAGATGGTAACGATGGGGGCAACTGGTTGGTGATTTCTGATTCGCTTCATTTATTTATTCATTTTTTTAATCAAACGTCAATGTCAAATGAGACCTCCAAAGTACATCTAGTTCATTGACCTTCTTATTCTCTCCGCCCTCCAGGAATGAGCCAGCAACACCAGGATCCAGTGTCAGGCTTCCCATGTGGAGCTACAACCCCACAGAGCCCCCTGCTGTCCCCGAGGATGGGGCAGGGTCAGAGCCCCATGCTGCAGCAGAACCAAGCCCAGGGCCCGAACCAGGGTGGACCACCCAACTACCAGCCCAGCCCGGACCATAACGGCTGGTCACAACCCGCCAACATCTCCACCAGCAGCAGGTACAAACATGACGTGGGAGGTTTGAGCTGCTACTAGGACAACCATTCATTCATTCATTCATTCATTCATTCATTCATTCATTCGTTCATCATCTCCCTCTTGCTCCGGTTACGGGTCGCAGTTTGCAGTCAATCCCAGCTGTTAAAGGGTGAATGTACAACCTGGACGATTCACCAGCTTGTCACAGGGCCACATGAAAAACAGACGCATTCACACCTACAGTGACTTTACAGTTTACAGTGACCAGTTAACCTCAGCATGACTTTAGAGGTGGGAGGAAGCTGGAGAACCTGGAGAGAACCCACATAGAGAGAGCATGCAAGCTCCAAACAGAAAGACCCCCAGAACCAGGGACTTTCTCGCTATGAGGCAGCGCTAACCACTGTCCCACTGTGTTGCCTCTTCCAAAATCATTTACAAGTGAAAGCCCTCCATGCCAGAGATCAGGATTACAGTGGGCTGAATAAGATATCTGTAGGAGACTCTGGCAGAGGGATCTGGAATTCAATCTCAGTGAGGTAAAGGAGGAACATTGTGTCCAACTCTGGGAAACACATCAGGGAGGCTCAAGGGAAGTTTACCCAGTATACCAGTTACCCAGTTGATACATAGATCCTGCTTCACCCCCTCTAGACTCCATAGGATGGGTCTATTACCAGTGTCTGTTGGAAATGTGGAGCAGAGGCAGGGACTTTCCTACATGTGCTATGGGAATGTAGTTCGATACAACCATTTTTGGTGAAAGGACCTGGAGACAGAGATCCCCATCTCACCAAGACTGTCAAAACATGACTTTGCAGTTTAAAAAGTTAGGTTGTAATTTGAGTTTGAATTAGTCTGTGTTGGATTTATATGTAGGTAGGAGACACCCGGGACCCACTGTGACCCCATCGACTGAGCTGTCTGAATGTGGAGAATGAAAAAGAAAAAAAAGGAAAAAAGTCCCTTCCCCGTCCCAATGAAAATGTCATGTGACCTCTGTATTGCAGCGTGTACACGCAGCAGTCCCAGTCCCAGTATTCTACACAACCCAACGCAGGAATGTACGGCAGCAGCAACATGAACATGGGAGTCGCCATGGTCAGTAACGGCAGCAACATGAGCCAAATGTCTGGACAGCTGAGCTCCATGAACACGGAGCAGGTGAGACATGTCAACGGAATGATGGGATTTTTTTCCGGAACATTCCGAAACATGTTTCTTCCCTGTTGCAGGTGACTGACGGCAACCTCATCCTGGAGCAGCTGGCAGGAATGGACATGCTGACTCAGGAGAGTGAAGCCAACTCTGTGAGTTATTTACTTGTATTTACAGACTAAAGGTTAAGTTTTGTGACACAAATGTTTCAGTTCATACGATAACTCACGTGGGTGTGTGTGTGTGTGTGTGTATACATACAGTGTATTGATCTGACAATAGTAGTCAAATGCCTTATATGGTTACTTTAATCGGTGAATGATTTTAGTAATATCACTTTTGTTTGTTGAAGCATATTTTGTTTTACGATAATTGTTATTTTATGTTTGTCTTGTGTAGTCCTCAATGTGTTGAAGACTAATGGGGGTCATCAAACACAAGAAATTCATTTTTAGTTGAAAATGTCTTTTAGTGGTTAAGTGACTAATAATAATACTAATAATTCATTTTCAAACTAATCCAGCTTTTTTCAACATATTTGAGGTGAAACAAGGTTTCAAAGTTGAATCTTCACAACGTTTTAGACTTTGTTTCCTTCTGTTTTACTGTCTATCATAGAGCTTTTGCTGATATCTGCTGCAGACAATGTGAACAGCAAAAAAAAAAAAACCTCAGCTCAGGTCCTCAAGCAGCGGAGGAGTCACAATGGGAACCACTTATTGCTGGGCGACAGATAAAACGTGAACTACATCCACACACCAGTGTGGTTCCATCCGATCTGGACCATCGATGAACGACGACGCTGTGGTCGGTCCCTGTGATGCCAGCGGGATGTTTCACTCCTTCACCGCAGCAGAAACACAAAGCGACATGAGTCCCTGCAGTCTGCTGATTGACTCATTGTCCACATTCCCTCCCAATTCTCTTATTATTTATCAAAGAAACCTGACTGGTGAAGTCAAATGATCTCCCTTCTCATCAGCAGCAGGAGTGTGTGGCTATTCAAACACATCATTTCACTGCTACTTTCAATGAGAGATGTTAAAACATTCTTACTCACAAAATTTGCTTTTTTTTGTTTTTTGTACAATTTATAATAATATAGTTCCTGCTGATTCATTGGATCACTGTCCAAGCACGTGAATGTACTACGAAAGGTTTCCCACTGAAAACACACAACTGTAATCCTCTCGTGTCTGCTAATAAGCTGGAATGAATTTTATATCCTGTGCGTCTCTATTTTGGAGCCCGACTGAACATTTTTAGTTTTGAAGAAGTTTCACAGACGTCAGTCAAACGGTACGTTTCCACCGTGAAATGAAAAAGGTCTGAGCTGTGTGGCGGCCGCATCGAAGGTCTTCCACTTGTGGAGGACCACAATGCTGTACATACTTTGATTTCTCTTCTTTTCCTCCGTGTGAGTGCACACAGCAGCAGCTTGGCATTTTAGTCCAACAACCATTTTTTTCCAGAGACCAGGAAATGAACTCAAAAGCACAGAGACACCGTCAGTGAACAGCGACGGAGCAGGAGGCCGACGCTCGTCCCTACGAACCTGCTCGACACCTTTTCATGTCAAGTAGTAGAACTTATATTTCCTCTTGTTATTATCAAACTGAAGCTGATTGTAAACTGTTAAATCTACCGGTGCATCTCAAAAATTTGAATATCATAGAAAAGCAATTTTAGTAATTTTTTTGTCAAGAATGTTTTGATTTTAATGTTGATAATGAGAGTGTGCAGCTCTTGTGACAATATTTTACTTTGAATTACTTTTATTATTATTATTTTCATGAGCTGTGTGCCATATTTATTTGAACAAACAAGGTATGAAATTTTCAGTTCACGTTTGACTAAACTTTTCCCTGATATTCCCTTGGAGATGCACCTGTGGTGCACGTGGTCCAGTTCACCTGGTTGACAATTTAAAAATACTTTTCATGACCAAATACCTGCAGAACGACTGACGCTGACATCAGCTGTGCTAATTAGCTAATGTTAGCATTCAGCAGTATTTTGGTTATTGGCTCCTTGTTGGCTCCGCCCTCAGAGATTCAACCAATTCAGTTATTTCCTTGAATATGACTCGTGCCGGCCCGTAGGAGTTCCTCTCACTTAGCTGCTATTTTCTATGATGCTCAGCGACATTAAGCGAATGAAGCTGCACTTTTCTGTCTGTTCTGCTTTGAGGCCAAAGCAGTGAATTCATTCTTTACTCTGACTATTTGTCTGGTAATCTCAAATTTCTCAGATGAATTCCATCAAGTCAGTCTGTGAGGGGCTTTTTGTTCCTTTAGGTGCTCGTTTCTCTAAATTGAACTGACTGGAAAAGCTCTTTTCCGACCTTCTTTCCTCCACATCCGACGGTCCTCACAACTTAAACCACACAAATAACACACTGAAATATTTTTACTTTTCTTGGATTTTCATTTTTCTGGTCGGATTTGTGCTTGTGTTAAATCCCAAAGTTTTTATGGGAAAAACCTTCTGGAAAGAAACCTTAAAGCCATGAAGTCATCTGAGGACAGAAACACTCATGTACAGTTGTTCCAAATGTTATATACTGGAGATATTGCTGTATTTATAGATATTTTATTAGTTGCGAGATACTGTATTTCATGCAAACACCTTAAGATGCTGAAGACGTAGCACAAAGCCTTAGATTTCTGTGTGTGTGTGTGTGTGTTCTCTGTCAGGTTTACAGGTACTGCTGTTCTCCTCTGTCATACATGAAGTGGTAATGTAATACTACCTGTGCTTGTAGAGTTCCCAGTGGCACTGCAGCATCGCTACACGTTGGACTCTTTCTGCCAACGAATCACAAAGTCAGAAAACACAGTTCAGCAGGAATGTGGAGGAAGGACGATCACATGATCATTTTCCCAAATAGATTGGTATGTTGTCAGGAGTTTAATTCTGGTGATATAACCTGCTGCAAAGTGGTCAAAGTTTTTCATGCTTTTTTTTTTTTTTAGAATAGCGGTGCTAATAAAATACAGTATTAGAGTATCAGACAAATTTTATGTATTTATTTAATTAAGGCATTGTATGCCGTGTGTCCGCTTGCATATGTGCACGCTTGCTTTATTTAATGGGAGAAAATAAGACAAAAACGGGCTTGCGGATGGTACATTTTAGCAGACGTCCCAGAAAGTACCTTTACCGTAGGCTCTGGGAGCAAACATTTGGACTTGAATACAAAACAAACAGAAAGTTAATTTGACATCATCACCTGAGTTTGACTGGTTTCCTGAGAAACAAACTTCTGGGCAAACTTCTCATCCCTCGCCAGCACTTTGACCTCTAGTCACTACTTGTACAGAATTACGAGAAGAGGTTTACACACATCACTCTGATCTGCAGTTGTATTATTAGTATCAGAATCGGTGTGAAAATGTGAAATGACTTCTGGAGACTTTACAGCACAAAGTTTCATATTCTGAGACCATCAACCTGAGGAACATCTGACAGTAGTTTCAGTCGAACAGATGTAGATTCACTGAGGTCTGAACACTGACGCAGCTCGAGTGAATGTGAATACAATGAATGTAAAACCTGAAGTCGACGTCTGAGTTCATATTTCCTAATTTCACATTTTACTTTCCGACATTTTCCCTTGTGTTGATTTCTTTCCTTTTTTTTTTTAAAGCTGCTCAGTTCAGAATTCAGTTTTTGGTTATGAGAAGAATTGTTTCAGCCACCACAGAAATTACATTTGGTTTTCTCTCTTTGTTTTTCATTTTAGAATAAGGATGTTAAATACACTAAGATTGTAGATTGTTACTGCAGTGCCCCGTTAGTTTCTTTGTGATCAGCCGTCAGTTTAATCAGAGCAGGATGTCGAAGCAGATGGAAGAGACTTAAGAGATCTTTATTTTTTAGCGTTTATTTGTGACGTACATATTAGATATCTCAGCGGTACAGTTCAGAGATTGACTGTTTTATTACTAGAAAGTACAGATGTTCACACTCTTTATGCAAATTGTCAACTCTAAATATTGCTTTTGCCAATGCTGCTTGTTAATTTATGATTCATGTCACTGTAAATAAATTATTTTTATTGAGTCCCGTCTGTCAGTTGTTCTCTGAGAAGTCTGCTTGAGCTGCAAACCCTTCAAACTGATTGAAAATCCACCTGTAAGTCATTTTTCGTCACTGTAGTCAGGTAAAAAAAAAAAAAAAAGAATAGAAAAAAGCACGCTGCAACTGAGTTATTCATGTGTGCAATGGCAACCTTTGAACATATGGTGGCGACATTTCACAAGAATCCTAACAGTTGCATGACAGACTCAAAACTTTCCATCAGTCCTGAAGTCCTGAATCTTACTGAAAAGAACATGTTGTCATTAATAAGCCTCCTATCCAAGGATAGCTGTCTTATCTATTGCAGCATATTTCCTCTGCATTTTTACAATTACTATAAGTGATTTTAATTCTCATGTTAGACTTTTAAATTACCGTTATTTGTTTTTGTTTTACTTTTGTATGGGTGCAGACAATTGAAATGTGTGAAGCAAAATTTCCTTAAAATATTGGACCCTGTTCATTCTGGTGTTTTGTCGAACCAGTTAAAGACAAGTTTTTATCAATTATCTTGATAATATTTAAAATGAACATATTGGTGCAGCCACAGTAACCAGTTGGATCATAGAGACTCATTCTAAAACTCTCATCTCTGACATTTTCAAATCAAAGTCCACAATGACCATTAGGATTTGGAACCAGGTGATAGTTTGTAATATTTCCAATCCCAAACTTTTCATCTTATGATATATAAATCTGTCAGGGTCACGACCTTGTAGGCTTAGACCACTCTGCAGAGAGAAACGTGTCCAGTTCCTGTTGACCTTTTTGTGGCCCCTCTAATCTAATCACCGCCTGTTGGTGCACATTTGAAATTTCTGCATTCTTTCTCTTAAATAAACTTTTTATTCATGAACAGAATATTGAGAAATACAAAGTGTTTGGCAACTACGAGCTGCCGTAACGTCTGTGATACGACCATCGGGTGTGAACTCAGGTCATGAACTCCATAAAGGATCATTCATTCCTGTTATATTTGGGAGTGTTTTCTCAGCAATTTAAAGGATACTAAAAAAATAGAATTTAAATAGTACTATAATTAGGAAATTACCTTTTTTAAATTATAGGTTTTCCCATTTTTTGTCTTTGACATCTTGACTTTCTCAGCTCTGTGATACTGTTCTGCTGCATTCGGTCGGTTGCAACACTCCCAGCAAAACCTTTAAGTGAACTATCAGGAACTAAGTCACGATTGGTCAGAATGCGCCGTCGTCGTACGTGATCTACACGTTGATTGGATAATGGAACTGTCAGTCAAACCTCTCCTCCGAACACAGCAAAATGAAATGAGTTAAGATGTCTCACTCGGTTGCTTTTTGCGGACACAAAAACCGCTTTTACACACGGGCCTTCCTCCGGTAGAAGTCGACATTTCACATAGTATTTGCTTCAAATTTACATGTGTGAACATAAATTGATACAACAAATGATTCTACCTGGCATATTTCGATATTTGCGTGCCACTCGACGTCTATCTGCTGTCGGTTGTCGTGGCGAACATGAAGTGAGACATCTAGCTTTTCTGTTACGAGAGTGTGTGTGTGCGTGTGCGTGTTTGTGTGTGTGTGGACACGGAGGGGGCGGTAACCACTGCAGTCACTAACAGTACCACCACAGTCCATCATCATTCACACAAATCCTTACATCCCTGTTGAGTCTTGTCTGTCTCCGACGTTGGACGTAAGATGGCCGGAGAGATGGCGCCACCGAAGCGGCAGGACACCCGCAAGTTCTTCGAGAACCTGTCCGGCGCTGGTAAATCCATCGCGGTGCTGACCAGCGGAGGAGATGCCCAAGGTAGGTTCACGGTTCCATTATCGGACAGGGGGTTCTGGTTCCGTCCACAACAAACAGTCCTGGCGGTGCACCCGAAGGGGAAACCGTCGTCTTAACCTGTTGATGTTTAAGATAATGTCCCCGGACGCGGTTTTAAGCTAATTCATTCAACGGACGTGTTAGCTTGAAACAGTTTAAACGGACCAGCTTATGTCCATTCCACCCGAATTCCAATTTCTAAAGGATAAAATGACCCAGCTATAGATTCGTGACATTTTATGTGGATTCTGCTGTGTGCAACAGCTGGTTATTCACAATGTCACAGTGAGGATGGACGTATGCGTTGGCCGTTAACGTCAACATCAGTCTGGATGAGTGATGACGGATTATTGAACGACTCTTTGCATCGTGCGTGTGTTTCTTTCCCACAGACTTGGCATTTATACATGGATGCGTGTTTTTTTCTAGGAAAAAAAAAACCCACATTGTAAGTCTTTTCACGTTGAACTCCGTCTTTACATCAATATCCAATGGCTTTTAAATGTACTTTGCTTGCCCTGCTGGTGTTTGTGTCATAAACGGTTGGGTTTAGAAGCAAACTTCTTCTGTGTGGTGTGGAAGTGATGTTTTATTGGAAAGGTCCCCTAGAAATCAGATAAAACAATACTTGTTCAGCGTGTCTTTCATCTCAAAGTCGTGAAAGGACCCGCTGTGTCAAGTGTGCGAGTGCAGGAGACAACTTCCGGTTGTGACTTCCACAGTAAGATAAGCGTCGTTATAAAGTGTTTGCGATGCTTTTATTTTGAATTTGGCCTCCAGAGTTCGGGATGTGTCATAAAATGACTTGACACGCCTACGTGAGGATCTGCGAGTATGCGGTGATGATGAGATGAGGAAGTTGCGAAATACCTCCTCAGGGATGTGTCACACCAGGGTACACATTCTATCCGTTTGTTCTCCAAGGGATTTATATTTGAAATGTGAACGTTGCTGTATGTCCTTAATGAGATTTTCCATCCTCATCTGCTGGCGTCACTCAGCCATTGTTGGCGTTACATAACTCTTCCCCCATAGCATGTTGGAGTGATGTGAGGCCAGCCAACTCTGTCTGCAATGAACCCTTTCATGGCTTTATACAAACAAGCTTTGAGACCGGACGCCTCTAAAATGGCACCATTGTAAACACAAGGCAGGTATCATTTATACGTGGTGAATGGCTTTGCCTAGGAACCACCACCACGTCCAACAATTCAGCAATAAATGAGCAGTTGCAGGATGCTGCAGGAAAACATTAAACAAGCTTTCTCTCAGATATCTCAGTCAGGTTAGAATGTTGTCAGTCGTTGTTGTGTTAAGAAATCCAAATGGACTATTAGACTTATTATTTGCATCAAAAAAGCTGAACATCTTGCTGACTTGGCTTCCTCCAGTAACACAGGACGCTAACAGCCCAAGTCACGACACTCACACATTCTGCTGGTAAGGGCCACCGAGGGGTTGTTCACAGTATGTGGTTCACAAACTGGTCAGAGAGAGAGAAAGCCGTGTTGCTAGTGCTGGTGCGTTGTCTATTCTTGGCTCAACTGTCCGGTGTTGTTGTGTTTTTCATTTCTCCTCTGGCCACTTTATACCCTCTTACTGATTATGTTACAGCCGAGCAGATGCGGGACAATTTCCTCCTCTCATTGGTATTCTCAGACGGTCTATATATGCAGTCACTGCAGAGAGCACTGGAAAAACGGCGTCTCTGTCGATATGAAATATTTAGTCCACACCACATCAACAACTTGCCAGCATATTCTCATTTTATTTCGCACTCATTTGTTACCCCCATCTGCTATCAGCAGCTTTTACTCTTGTTTTTCAGGTAATTTCAATCTCAATTCAGTCAGTGGCAAAAAAAAAAAAAAGACCATTAGCGTACGTGACAACAATTAACTCCCCTTTGTCCACTTTTCCAGGTATGAATGCGGCGGTCCGGGCAGTCGTCCGAATGGGTATCTACGTGGGTGCGAAGGTGTACTTCATCCATGAGGTGAGACATGACTCAGCGGTCTCTGTCACACTGGACTGTGAACTAAATTAGCCCCGATAAGCACTAACAACAACTTTTGTTGACGACTGACAAGCTACCAGACGGCTCAGCTCCACCTCCTGAGTTGTATTGATTTGCTTCAGAATGTGAGAATGTGACCTTCAGCTCGTTCCTGTAGAGGAAAAAGGACCTGGACACAAACATGGGACAAGTTCCTGTGATATCGTCAAAAGTATCGGTCTGAAGAGCAGATCTGACAACTCGAGAGGCGGGT
>CAAKHB010007923.1:11864-37858 GCA_901007665.1 Aeoliscus strigatus | reverse complement strand
GGTGGATGATCCACCTTGTTAACGATTAGGACCGTGACGACCAACTGATAAACTCTGTAAAAATATACAACTATTACAAGCAAATTCCAGTATGGATTCGTT
This sequence comes from Aeoliscus strigatus, assembly GCA_901007665.1. Classification (NCBI taxonomy): domain Eukaryota; kingdom Metazoa; phylum Chordata; class Actinopteri; order Syngnathiformes; family Centriscidae; genus Aeoliscus; species Aeoliscus strigatus. The sequence continues at coordinate 37,756 of CAAKHB010007923.1, read as the reverse complement.
GGTTGAACTGAGCTGAGCAGAAGTAGAGGAGACACCGCTGTTTGGAACCATGGCGGAGCAGAAACCGGTACGAGCTGAGTCGTGTGTGTGTTTGTGTGTGTGTGTGTGTGTGTGTGCTACACGACTAGTGACTAAAATAAAATGAATGAGTATGGATGTATGGTATGTATGGATTGATGGGAAACACATCATGTGGATGGATGGAAGGTCTCGTCGACATGCTCGTCACTGACAGGATGGTTATTACTGGAACAGCTCTGAGGTGTTCACGGAGCAACCTGTCTGTAACAGACCCAGTCTGTTAACTGAACTTATTTTTGTCTGTTTGCTCTCAGCCTTTACTTTGAAATTTACTGAAGAACTTCCTGTAAAGTGGTTACCGAATTTCCATGGCAATGATTTGTTGACAGCAGTACTAGAAGGGGTAGAGTAACTGAAAGGCAGCATAGAAAGGATGTACAGATGTACAGAAACATAGAAAGGATGTACAGATGTACAGAAACATAGAAAGGATGTACAGAAACAGGAAGGGTTATCTGTATATTCCTATAAGCAGGAGGTAGAGAAACAGGAAGGGTTATCTTTACACTCTTAAAAGTTCTAGCACCCCCCGAGGACGCACAAGGTTAGTTGTACTTTCAGATTACACATTTAACTAGTCCCCTTATTGATCAACTTTAGTTGTCTCTTTCCTGTCTTGTGTTATTCATATCTTTTTCTTTTCATGATAGTTGAAGTTCTTCTTCATTCTTTCTTCATTCGTTTTATGCTATTTTTCAAGTTCAAGTTACTTCATTAACTTGATAGTATATTTCTAGCGCTCAGCTAACTTCACTAATGTTCCCTATGTTTCTGTTTATGCTTATGCTTTAGCTCTTATGGTGAATCGTCAAGTTTACTGACAATCTATTGAAGTGTATTGGGGGTGAAGAACGGAAATAAAACGATTCATCAGTGAAAGACTCAAACCATCTTTCAGTGGGGATGCTAGATCTGAAGATTTTCTGCACTGTCAGCTGGTTTTGAATAAAGGGTTGGGAAGAAATAAAGCTGTTATGTTTTTGATTCACTGATCCGATTCCTATTCATTAATCAAAAAATAATGGTCAGATGAATGGATTATGACAATATTTGTCAGTTGCAGCCCTTAGTTGCAATGTTTTCAGGCTCATTTCCCTTGACTGAAACCGTTCAATCAAGTAATCTTCTTCTTCTTCTTGGTATACTACTGTTTCACTATCATTCCAAGCAGGCTCACTGCAACAGTTCCAGAGAGGATACTTAGTTATTTCTAATGTTTATGAAAAAGCATTTGGATGACACTGAATCATCATGATCATTCTCAAAGAGAGAGGAGGAGGATCTGGAAGAAGCGGACGGAGAAGAGCATGACAGTTCTACATCCGTTTCCGTTTGTCGTACACCCTTTAAGGGAACTGACGTGTGTGAGGATACCTGTCGGAGCTGCTCTCATCCAAATACGCCACTAAAGATGGACGGACTGCTGGTGACTGCGCTGGGCACACTGGATGTGTGTCTCCAATGTCCTCTGGTTGCGTTCGGTTGTTTCTACTGTCTGCTGTTGAGATGAGATGCTGGACCTCCTTGGTCACCTCCATCTCCTCCTCCTTCTCGTTCGTGTCTGTTTGAGTCTGTAAGCCATGGACCTCTGGTAGGTTTTCCTCCATCTGAGACCTTTCAGGAAAGACAAGAACGGGAAGGCTTTGGTTTTAGACTTTGTGTACTCAGGTAAAAAAATGTGATATTTTTGGGTAAAAGTGAAAGCCTTGGAACTATACAAGTGTTCTACCTTTTCATTTTGTCAATTCATTTTTAAATGCAACAGTCTCAGTGCAATCCAGCTGGTATCCAAAATAAAGATATTTCAATTTTGTTATTCCTACGCTTGCTGAAAAAAGCATGTCCATGAGAATATCTTGCTACATAGGTCAAAATGTTGTTGAGAGGTTGCAGTCGAAGTTTGTTAGCATATTAAAGCTAAAGCGACCAAGGAACTTTAGGGTTTTGAAGATCAGCGCAAACATTGACTGGTTCATTCTGCAAACTATAGACAGACTTCAAACAAAATACCACGAAGACACAAACTAAATACCTTCCTGTTTGAGGAACCGCGTTGAGGTCCTATGTCGTGAAACTCCGAGTCGTCAACAAAACTCTCGAATAAACCAGCGCATTTCCGTTTGACCTTCAAAATAAATGTGTTCTTCAACTTCTAGAAGAACACGCTGTATCTGTAAAATATAGATTTTTTAAATTCTCATCACACATAAAATATCTAAATTGAGTTGATACTGAAACGACGAATGCCATGTCAAACTGCAGGGAAATATACATCATACTCACAATATCGACTGGAACAATCCTCAGCAACAGGGTTTGCTGTGAATAATGTTACATCCGGTAGCAAAGAGACGTTGTATTTTATTTTGAAGGTAAACTCTGGATCTTCTCTCGGTTTTACGCGTGTTTGACGCAGCAAATCCCTCGTGCTTTTACCTTTCACAACAACACGCGGTGTTGTATATTTCCGGGTGTGCGCACGACGGACGCGCGAAGACAATAGTGGGTTGTTTCGTCAATGTTTTTTTCCAAACCAATGCAAATAAACGTGACACCAGTATTTCGCGGGGGGACTAAGGACCAAGTGTCCATAAATGTCCCTGCGTCGGACAAGGTTTATTTAACTAATCTAATCTTACATGTCGGAATTCTGTTTGGAATGTGACCAGTAGATGGCAGCACAACTCCATTCGAATTGCGCGTGAAAGCCTGAGCAGAGTAGAGATATTTCAGTTCAACTCCTATTCTAGGGTCAAGTATAGTTTCACTGCAAACCAAAGTTAAGTTATAATTGAGTTGGTGGGCTTAGATAAACATTGCAATGGCATCACCAAACCAGGTGGTATTGATCCAGAGAAGACAGAATAAGTGGTGACGTGTTGCTGTGAATAAAATCGTATGGATTGGGAACATCACAATTTGTCTTGGCTGATCGTTTGTTCTTCTATCTTCAAGCGGCTGTAAAAATGAGACTGATGATCTCTCAGAGTGTATAAAAATGTCAGAAGCAAGTTGTTTGATTATATTAAATGTTTACAGTTTTTTCTTTTAGAACTACAACTTCAGAAATGCATTGTCTCCAGCAGCAGCATACACTACTTCACAAGCATCTAATTGCGCCAAAATTTGTTGTTGACTTCTAAGGACATGCAAAATGATTTTGAATTTTAAAAAGAGAGTGACCACTGTGCATGAAAAGGTCACACCAACTTTATGTGGTTGTAGCTTTTGACTATACCATTAATGTCACATCATGGGAGGTAGTTGGAGTCCGAGTAGAGGATACAGAGAACAGGGAAAGATGGAAATCAATGATTCGCTGTGGCAACCCCTGAAGAGGGACAAAGCCGAAAGGAGAAGAAGAAGAAGAAGAAGATTAATGTCACATCATGGTACTATACTAGCTCTGAAAAAAAACAAAACAAACATCAGAGTCTCTTTTCATGACTCACAGGCAGTGAGAGATGTGCTATTGTTGATATTGTGTGTGACTCACTTTGTCCGAATGTTTCACAGGATTTGTACCAGTGTCTGAATCCAAGTGACCAGGAAGTAGAACATTAATCTGTGTCCCACTGCCACTGTGTGCGAGGATATTTCCTTTGATAACATTGTATCAGCCTTGTTCACTGAGTGAAACACATTGTCTTTCAGGGCGTAACGACAAGCAGACACCAGCCATGAGAATTCAGCATTCTCTTTTTCAGAGAGAACTTAACGCTTAAAGGATCAATGGGAGATTGGTCAGAACGTCACGCGAGACAAAAAGTTTCCAGGCATGCCTGCACACAGGATTGCAATTCTTTTCAGCCAAGGCATGAGTAAACAGTCCCCATCAGCATTATTGATATTTTTGCTCATTCCATCGGGTCCAGCTGGTGTTGCAGAGTGTGCACAGGGAATTGAACTTGTGAGGGGGCAACAGGATGTTTTCCCTGGTCATGAAGGCGTCAGGCATCTTTCTGGCATTGTCTCACAGACAGACCTGGTGTTGTTTGTCACACGGCTTTTGTCGTCTGTGTTCTTGACGTGACTGATCATGTCACACTTCAGCTGCACTCCATACATGTACAAATACTTACTCAGGCAAACAAAGTCAATTTACAGCATCATGACACCTCCATGTGTCTGAGAAAATTCCACAAATTCTTGTCGTCACTTTCACATTCACTCCTGCGGGGGACGGACTGGAACAGAGTGTTAGCAGTAAAGGAACAGGCACTTTGGAATAAAAACACATTGACAGCAGACTTTTTACAGTTTCTGTTATTTAGACCTTGGGCTTATCTGATTTTCCGTTTGGATTTCAAATGAACGATAGATCCTGCACAAGCAGGAGCAAGTGAGATTTGATTTTTTTCCCTCTAGATGTAATCTCAGGATGTTTGAGCCACTGTTGAAAGTGCTCAGCAACATTCAAACTAAACAAGGAAGAGAAATTTGTCATTCATGCTGACAGAATAATGTAAATGACAATTGTATCCACTGTCAATAACTAATCCTGTTCATTACCCCTAAATATGTGTTAGTTTAACACACTCAGTAAGTCATTTGGTTGATTGCTGGCATCTAAACTTACCTGTGGCTACGAATCATTTGAGAAACCTCCTACTATTGAAAGAACAGCGTTGGCTCACCCTCCTCTTTTTAACCCCCTAAGGCCCTGAGTACACATAGGTGGACATTGTAGTTCAGCACCATGATTTTTTTTTGTAAAGAGTAAAAGAGATTCTTTAAAGTGCTATATAAATTCAATACATTATTGCTATTATTATGATTAATTTATCAATTACTTTTTACAAATTAAATTAAATTAAATTAAGTTTTTTGTACTCATCCCCAAACAGCAAGGAGGAATGAAAATGCACACCAAACTAAGGCTCAGCCCTCAGTAGGTTTAAACAGTATGTTGACCTACCGTGAGAGTGTCACTATTTATTGGACGTAGGGGGTGAGAATAGATTGAGTTTTTGCAGCATGGACCTGAAGAAACATTTGCTTTACAGTTTTGTGAGACGACCTCCTGTTACTGAAACTAGAAGCACGAAGCTGGCACAAGTTATATTTGTGACATCAGTTTGATCACATTTTATTTTCATAGCTCAAGTCATGGACCGCTCAGTCAGCATGGACTTAACAGATAAACAGATCACGGATAAGACAGATGACAGATAAAATAAATGGTAGAAACCTCAGGAGGAGCAACTAATGTGGGATCCCTCCCCCAGGACAGACATACGCCACATGTGCAGATAAAATAATGACAATGTGACTGACTGATGGATGACTTGTTTTCTGCTCACATATCACAAAACAACAGCACTGGTCATACAGTATATTGACCCAATGATCCAACAAAAATCCAAACGCAACCCATATCTTTTATGTGATGCTTTTGGATTTTTGTTTGATATTCTGTCTCTCTCCATTAAAATGAAAGGACCATAGAACTTACAAATGCAGCAGGGCATCCAGTACTCATTTCCCCACTGTAGATGGACATATTTCGTTTTTTGCCCTGATACTGTCTTAGTTTTTGTAGAAGTCATAAATATACATGTACGCACATCCAAGCACGTGTATACACACATACTATCCTCCTTTACAACTTACTCTGTGTTTAAGAGCTAAGTGGGTTCACGTGTCTTCATGCCTGACATACACCGCACTCACCCACACACACACACACACACACACACATCCTAGAGATTGACTGTGACTGAAAACACACAGTGGCAGGCAAAGTGAAAAACTGGGGCTGAAATGTAAATGTAACTTGGAAGCACATCGTCTCACATCTGTGACAACATGCAGGACATATAGTACATCTGACTGAGACAACTTTATCAGCTCAGATTCCACAGATGTCTGTGATTCCTTGACCAAAAGCGTATAATTCTATTTGGGAAACACACACAAACAAGGATGGACAAAGAGACGAACACACACAAACACCAGGGGAGAGTTTGTTCCTTGGATACATTTGCCCTGCTGTTAGTGGGGGGTCTGGGCTGTTCAGGTTTGGATACGTTTGTGAATGTGTTTGTGCTTTTGCCTGCAAATAATTGTCTAACGCTGAGAATTTGTTTATGGAACCCAGAGCCAGACAGACACAGGAAGACAGGACATGACAAACCTGCCATGTGCTGTCAGAAAGTTCATCATATATTTTGACTGGAAGCGTTGCAGCTTTTGTTTCGCTGAATGGGTCTTTACATGTTCTTTTCTCTGCTGGTGTGGGTCAGCAACATATTCAGGGTATTGTAAATATTTTTTGTGTGTGAAGTGTGACCCTCAATGACCACCATGACCGGTGAGGACATTTCACGACCCCCAGCACATACAAACTAGCTTCTTCCAACCGTGGAATCTGTGCCGCTGTGAATCGTGGAATCTCTGGACGGATGCTACACCAGAATACTGCGTGTGGTACTGAACATTGACCACAATGTCACCAAGGCTGAGTGACAAGGTGGCATCCAGGAGGATGAAACTTGCAGGCAGTCAGAGAAAAAAAAAAACACAATGTCCAAAAGACTGAAACAATCCAGCGCCCAGGGATGGAAAAAGTGGGAAAAAAAACAAAAAACAGGACGAAAAATGTGAAAACGATAGATGTACAGTACTGTTAATGAGATTAAATTAATGGAATGAATATCCGAATGTAGTAGTCATTGTTGTTGGAGCCAGTGGTACATACTGGTGTAGTACAGCACCAGCTTCCGGAGAGGGCACAGATCACAATCATCAAGATTATAATGGCGAAAGTCTTTGAAGTTATGAATTTCACATTCAAAGATTGCACAAACTGGATGTTACAAAAATACGGCACATAGAATCCAGTCAATTTCAAAATGACGCAACGAACGCAGACTCCAGCAGCCCAGAATGAAGGTGGGAATTCAACTGAAATGCAGGACAACGCAGGGAACAAGGAACAAGGAAGTCCTGACAAATAGAATTGAAAAGTGCTGACAATTGAATATAACAACAAACTTCCAGCTAGCAGGCTAGTGCTCTAGGAGCCAACGCACTGGCACCAGCCAAGAGGACGTCTTGCGGCAGCGTACGTGGATGTACGAAGGAAGGATGCAGGGCTGGAGAGCTCATCAGAACTGTCCGGATGTATGGAGGACTGTGAGGAGTCCCGCCTGAGCACGATCAAATGATAATTGCAGTTGATCCAAGTCTGATATAGTTCCCAGTGTTTGTATGTGTGTGTGTGTATAAGGCTAAATTGTAAATTTGATAATGTTATGGCAAACGTTGTGATATATAATATATATCACATACAATATATCACATATATAATATAATGTCCAGTCATACAGAATTCAGGGTTGAAAATACTTCTGTGTCCCATCTGGCCTGAAGAAGTTTCTTTTGTAACTTTAACTCAGAAACTTCCAATAAAACTGAGTTGGTATGCACCACTACAGAGTCCTGGCACCTCTAGATGTTAGTCCTGGACAAGCAAGTACGACACTTCTCATGAGCTCATGGTACCCAGTCCTGTTTGTCGCAAAGTCATGTCACCACTTGGGTGCACGCGGCCCCATGGCGTCTGGTGGCCCGCAGTACCTGTGGGGCACGGTGCCTCAGCTGGCTGGGTCCCTGTGCAACGTCAAAAAGAAAACACTGGACGACTAAGGTCAACAAGGAAAGTTGAGGAAACTCAAAAATCTATTGCATCACTCCTGTGGGACTGGTGGCTGTGGGGCTAGCCCAGTGGGCCCAGTGGAGGCCTGTTAAACCCCCCCACACCTTACTCTATCATAGGACCCCGGACCTGCTGTCATTGTAATTGTTGTTCTCTCCCGTTTCTCCCCAATTGTTCACAGGTTGTTGTTTTCCTTTCTCTTCCCGTTGTCTGTTTGTGTCTGCCCCCTCCCCCCCCTTTTTTTTCATAGGTATCCAATTCTGTCCGGCCTAGAAGTCCCACTCCACTCACATACACTTACACAGATGCATTGCAAATTCAATAAAAGTTAAAGAAACGGACGAGCTCCTGCCCCAGCCTTCAGTTAGGTGCAGTGAACTCCACTGAGTTCCAGCAAAACTGTCCAACAAACCATGTGGAACGTCAAGCTGTCGGACAGGAAGGGGTGAAAAGCAAACAGACAAATATATCTATGTATAGAAATACTCTGATTTAAACAAACACCCATGTGTCATTAGACACTATAATGAGGCTGAACCCAGCGGTGTTAACCAGCTCACAAAGGAGGCTTATCTCCTCACTTCCATGCTTTCCTTCTCGGCCATTGTGTGTCTGTATGTGTGCACTCTCCTGCTTGTGTGACAAAGTACATAAAGACCGAAAAGCCAAAAGCTTTAGTGGATGTAGACTACTACTGCTACTTCTGTCTAACTATGATAACCAAATAACAAAAATGTTTTTTTTTATCGTGAAGGCTGTTGGTAGGGATTTGTCTCCATGCAGGAAATGACTTCAGTAATGACAGATGGTCTCTGAAATAGCAATCAGGGCTGCTCCTACAAATTGCTGCTGACAATTATGGTGACATTTACTGGACCACAGTGATAAATGAATTTTGATTGGCTGTCAAAAGGAGCCATTGAGGCTTATTTGAAATATCAAAGACAGGAGTGGGTCAAACGGTTCAGGGCCTCAAAAGAAACCTTCTATGAAGAGAGTTGACACAGGACACGTGTTTGGAACAAACCCTCATGTCAAAATGAAACGGATTCCCATAAAATTGATCTGATCAACTGCCTGACAAAAGCTCGAGGTGAATTCCTACTTGTAGAAAGACATGGCGAGTTTTAATATGAAACTCAGTGTCACAATAAAAGCTGGTATTATGCCATCCACCCAGCAAGTCTCACCACAGGCCTGTGCAAGTCGCTGACCCCAAGGAACACGGGCAGTTTGCCATTTGCCAAGTTTTCTAGGTCGGGTTTGAGTCTGTAGCCGCCACAATAAAATTCACATGGTGTAAACTATGCATTCCATCCATTAAAACGGCTGTCTTCCTTTTTGCACATAGAAGAACAGAAAACAGTAACAGTTTTTCATAGCTCTGGACATAAAAGGCTACGTTTAAAAGATAGAAGGATAGATAGATAGATTCTGAATAAAATTCACACTGAGAGAAATTCACATTCAAAAGGTCTGAGTCTTCGTTTCAAAGGGCGTTACTTCAGTTCTGACCGTTTTGTTTGCAGTTACTAAGGAGGAAACCAGAATAAACTATATTATACTGCTATCATCTCATCAGCATCCTCAGAGTTCTAAAGGTTGTGTTCAGACCGGTGGAGTTCCTCCCATAATCAAAGTAATTTCCAGTACAATACCCTCTCAAGCTACACTCGCTCTCTCTGGTATGTGTGACAGTGTGTGTGTGTGTGTGTGTGTGTGTGTGTGTGTGGAGAGAATGAAACAGTATTCAACAATATTCTGAAGCTGGAGCATTAATTGCCACTCATCTGGATTTTGCCCTTCAGTCTCAGTCAGTACCATGGAGGGTTTGGATGAGAGCTCAGGGTTGACGGTGAATTGGTTTGTATCATCACACTCCAACGGCTTTACTGATCACCTGACATAGGTAAGAGAATAAAGAGGCAGGAGAGGGACAAAAGAGCTGATACACTGATTACAGGATTACATTATATTATACATTATTATATTATACATTATATATACATGTAAAACCTCATTGGTCATTTTTAATTGTTCTATTTTTAGCTAATCAAAGCACCTTTGCAGACTCAGTTTGGTCAGTTGAGCACAGCATGAAAATACATTTTTTTAAAGTACGTCAAACAGCAGTATCAACTGACTGCATTTAAACACCACAGGGATGTTTGTTGTAGTTTTCCTCTTGTCCCTTGCTTCAGCATTAGATAATGACTGGAATGTTGCTGCTATAATTTTTGATTTTACTCAATTCTAACTCATTTCAGGTACAGGTACCATTTTCTGAAAGAAATGAGGAAAAAATGTTAAGCCATTTTTATCCTACTACCCCCCCACCCTTACCATTGTTGTCCAGTTCCGGTTGAATAAAAGTTCCCACAGTTGGAATGTGTGGCTAAGCACATATACACTCACACTTAACGTAATGAACGGGAGTTTTACCCAGATCCAGAAAGCTCTTCAGTTTGCTGCAGTGGTCTCACTGTAAATGTGATTACTCTGTTTTTTAGTTATGTTTATGTCTGTTTGTTTCTCTGCTAGCAACATAAGTGAAGAATTTATGCACAGATTTTAATGAAATGTTGAGTAACTGCTGCAAATGGACCAGATGATTAATGTGTTGGTGGTGTTCTGGAACCATCTGTGAGATAGGGACATTTTCTTTTCTTTTTTAAAGTTTTTATTTCTTTGTATTTTACACAGTGGATCCCTGGTACACGGTACTTACATATACATGCCAATACAGAGTAATTCACACAACATTTACTCACAGCCATGTCATCTCTTTGGTTCCTGTCTTAGTTCTTACAGGGTCGTAGTAAAGAAACGGTCCCATGGCCCTGTCTCTTCTCCCCCGTTATTGTCAACTAGCGTGTCTGTCTGTTAGCCCAAAGGTTGGGGGTTGGAGCCCACCCAGGGATGGAAGTTTGTTGTTTGTTTTACGGTTGAAATAAAAAGGAAATGAAGAACAAAAAGAAAAGCTCAGAGTTCAGATTTGGGTAACAAGATTGGTAATGACATGTTGTGATGATCAAACAAATGTAGATGATAATACTGGGTGGAAATAGGCTTGGTAGAGCTCTGTGCTCTCTGATTGATTTTCTAGTTATAGTACTTGTTTTTGGTTTTTGATGTCATACATATAGAATGGAGTTTCACTGAATGCCTTGAATACCTTACATGCATATTACTTTAAAAAAAAGAAAAAAGAAAAAATGTGACATCTGTGTGAATTATAACGGGGTGGCCTCTAATGTAATGACAAAATTCTCTTTGCAATTTGTAATTTGTTATGTTGAACAGTTGTGAACACTGAACAATGTGGTGTTTATTGTATTTTTTTGTTTTTGTTGACAATTAAACCAATATCAATCTAAAAGGCAGCATTGTAGCATGATCAAGCACCAATTGGCCAACAAACATATGAAAATAATGGATTGTTTGGACCACTATTCGCTTTGTGATTTACACACGCACAATTCGGGCTTTTATTTTGAAGGCAGAACGACAATTTCCCTGACAACTTGCGCCAAACGACTGGAATTGACGCGCCTGACTCTGGACGGATCTGTCTGCCTCCATATGACCGGGCTTTGCTTCACTGGGGGCTCATGCCACAGGCTTTCTGAGGAACAAGACCTGGACCCTGACAGAGACAAAGACAGACATTTGTCTGTAAATGAACGAGTGCTGGCAGCGGCAGAAGGAGCGCGCACACACCGGAGGATTTTCTACAATTGACGCTTTTTATGGTTGGCGGATTATAAACACTGTTGGACATTATAAACATGCAGCTTCAGGGAATATCTCTTTTACTGGCGTATTTGCTCCACACTAACGTCGCCAGCGACTTCAGATACAACGACAACTATGATGACTACGAGCAGGATCAGCTGGACGAGCCGGTAAGTTGGAGTCAGAAGTCTAATGGTCCCAGTCCCAGTGTGAGTCAATGGTCCCAGTCCCAGTGTGAGTCAATGGTCCCAGTCCCAGTGTGAGTCAGTGGTCCCAGTCCGAGTCCATGGTCCCAGTCCCAGTCTAAGTCAATGGTCCCAGTCCCAGTGTGAGTCAGTGGTCCCAGTCCCAGTGTGAGTCAGTGGTCCCAGTCCCAGTGTGAGTCAATGGTCCCAGTCCCAGTGTGAGTCAGTGGTCCCAGTCCCAGTGTGAGTCAGTGGTCCCAGTCCCAGTCTAAGTCAATGGTCCCAGTCCCAGTGTGAGTCAGTGGTCCCAGTCCCAGTCTAAGTCAATGGTCCCAGTCCCAGTGTGAGTCAGTGGTCCCAGTCCCAGTGTGAGTCAGTGGTCCCAGTCTAAGTCCATGGTCCCAGTCCCAGTGTGAGTCAATGGTCCCAGTCTAAGTCCATGGTCCCAGTCCCAGTGTGAGTCAATGGTCCCGGTCCCAGTCTAAGTCAATGGTCCCAGTCCCAGTGTGAGTAAGTGGTCCCAGTCCCAGTCCCAGTGTGAGTCAGTGGTCCCAGTCCCAGTCCCAGTGTGAGTCAGTGGTCCCAGTCCCAGTCCCAGTGTGAGTCAGTGGTCCCAGTCTAAGTCCATGGTCCCAGTCCCAGTGTGAGTCAGTGGTCCCAGTCCCAGTGTGAGTCAATGGTCCCAGTCCCAGTTGAGTCAGTGGTCCCAGTCCCAGTGTGAGTCAGTGGTCCCAGTCCCAGTGTGAGTCAGTGGTCCCAGTCCCAGTGTGAGTCAGTGGTCCCAGTCTAAGTCAATGGTCCCAGTCCCAGTGTGAGTCAGTGGTCCCAGTCCCAGTGTGAGTCAGTGGTCCCAGTCCCAGTCTAAGTCCATGGTCCCAGTCCCAGTTTGAGTCAGTGGTCCCAGTCCCAGTTTGAGTCATTGGTCCCAGTCCCAGTGTGAGTCAATGGTCCCAGGCCAAGTCCATGGTCCCAGTCCCAGTGTGAGTCAATGGTCCCAGGCCAAGTCCATGGTCCCAGTCCCAGTGTGAGTCAATGGTCCCAGGCCAAGTCCATGGTCCCAGTCCCAGTGTGAGTCAATGGTCCCAGGCCAAGTCCATGGTCCCAGTCCCAGTTTGAGTCATTGGTCCCAGTCCCAGTGTGAGTCAATGGTCCCAGTCTAAGTCCATGGTCCCAGTCCCAGTGTGAGTCAGTGGTCCCAGTCCCAGTGTGAGTCAGTGGTCCCAGTCTAAGTCCATGGTCCCAGTCCCAGTGTGAGTCAATGGTCCCAGTCTAAGTCCATGGTCCCAGTCCCAGTGTGAGTCAGTGGTCCCAGTCCCAGTTTGAGTCATTGGTCCCAGTCCCAGTGTGAGTCAGTGGTCCCAGTCTAAGTCCATGGTCCCAGTCCCAGTGTGAGTCAATGGTCCCAGTCTAAGTCCATGGTCCCAGTCCCAGTGTGAGTCAGTGATCCCAGTCTAAGTCCATGGTCCCAGTCCCAGTGTGAGTCAGTGGTCCCAGTCTGAGTCTCTGGTCCTATTCTGAGTACATGGTCTCAGTCCCTTACCTCATGGTACCTGATTCACATGTCCAGGGAGGTCTACAGGTGTCCTTCAGGTCACTCTGAGGTTTGGTGGTATAGTTGTTTAAACTAGTGAACGGTTCATTCACGCAGGATCAATTGTTCATTTGGCAAGTGTAGTTTCATAGGAGGAAGTTTTTTGATTATTTCAAATAAAGATGCACAAGTAACATTTTTTTCTGTATTTAGTTCAGCCCAAATTCTCATCCAGTGCTGGGTCATGTTTCCATGTTGCCTTCCTGCATATAAAAACAGAAAAGATTGCTATTATATGTCCACAGCGAGGGAAATATGGGGGGCAACCATGAGATGTAGAAAGGAAAAGGAGAAACAACAACAAAACTTTATTGCACTGCCACTAAAAGGCCAAAATGTTTGTCACGTTTCAAACTTGATGTGCAAAATGCACAATTTCACCCAAGGAAATGTCACCCTGACATGGATATATATCTTGCCAAACAATCCAGGTTGTTCTCGTTCAATATGTGTCAGCAGTGAGACTGAGATGTCAAATCTCTTTGGGAGCATTTTGCTAAATAATGGTGATCCTGTGTTCTTGTGCTGCTATTGTTACTGTTGAAGTCTGAGTTGGAGCTGCTGAGATCTGAGTGAATGTATATCTCTTTACAGACCAGCCTTTCATTGTTCCCCATGCAGTGCGTAACACTGATATTTACTGGCTTTTGTGCAGAGATTATTATCCATCTTTCATGTTCTGTAATAATGCTTGGATAGCTGGACCATTATAACACTATTGGTACCTTGAAGCTTTTCTTTAATGTCACGCCAACAAAGTAGATTAGCAATGAACTGAACTGATTGAGACAGTGGGCAAGAGAAGGAGGGAAATGGAGGGGTGGGGGGTTTCCAAGAGGGGGATTAGGATGGGGTGCTTTCAAAGAAAGGAGCCAATGGAGACAAGGGTCACAGGGGTCAAGTGTGTACATGTAAATGCGTGTGTGTTTCCACAGAGTCATTGCAGGGTGAGACGGTCAAGTCCCAAGTAACATGGAGCCATTTGATCACATTAATTGGGATGATGAGTTTTTCTCAGCTACAGATTTAAAGCTCTTTGAAGAACTTTGATAAAAAATGATGGCAGCTCTCCTGTGCTGTCAGCTGAAAATCTGGTGAATGAGAATGATGTTGAGAGGAATGTCAGCCATCCTACTTAACATGGTTTGCTCCTTCCAGGCCTTCAGTGAATTATGAAGTATCATAGATAGATAGATAGATAGATAGATAGATAGATTTATAATAGAGTTTACTGTTTATTTCCAGCAGCACAACAAGGATAAGAGAGGGGACACGGGGGCATGCAGGACCAAGAAAGCACAATCAAATAGTAGATAGTAAAAGTAAAAGTAAAAATAACTAAGAACCATCGGTTCAACTGGAGGAGGAACGATCTCCTCAGTCTGTCAGTGGAACAGAACATTGACAGCACTGTCACTGAGGCTGCTCCTTCTCCTGTTCATGTCACTGTGCAGTGGATGATCTGGATTGTCCATGACCTGTTCAGGTCCAACACTGTGCCACAGATGTCAGGCTGTCCAGCTCTGTGCCAACGACAGAGCCCGCCTTCCGCACCAGTTTGTCCATGCGAGAGACGTCCTTCTTCTTCAGGCTGCTCCCCCCAGCACACTACTGCCACAGGAGAGCACTTGTTACCACAGACTGGTAGAAGGTCCTTAGAGATGTTGAAGGACGCCAGCCTTCGGAGGAAGTACAGACGGCTGTCCTTTCTTGCACAGAGCGTCTGTGTGGGCAGTCCAGTCCAGTTTATCATCCAGCTGCACTCCCAGGTATCTGTAGGTGTGGACCACCTCCACACAGTCTCCATTGATGACGACAGACTCAGGGTTTGTCCTGGTTCTTGTTCTAGTCCACCACCATCTCCCTGGTCTTGGTGGTGTTAAGGAGCAGGTGATTGGTGTCACACCACATGTCATATTGGATCAGATTTCTGTAATCCTCCTCCTGTCCTCCCCTGATACAATCCAAAACGGCCATGTCGTTTGTGTACATCTGCACATGGCAGTTCAGAGTTGTACTGCAATTCGGGCGTGTACAGGGTGAACAGGACCGGACAGATAACAGTTCCCTGGCACAGGTTCTCCTGTGCTGCTGACCACAGTGAGGTCTGCTGGTCTGCTGGACCCTCCCCTGTCCCAAGCTCAGGTTGAAGATGTGCTGTAGGGGGTGTCCCAGCTCTACTGCACAGGCCTTCACGAAACTGATTTAACTGTTTTGCCCCCACACCCCCCTTGATGCAGGCACTTCTCTTGGAGCTGCAGCCAGTGATTGTGGTCATCTCCTACCACACCTCCCTCATGTTGTTGTTCTGCATCCTTTGTTCGATCTTCCTTCTGTACTGCTCTTTTGCCTTCCTGGGCTGGACTCTAAGTTCTTTCTGTATCCTTTTGGGGTCCTGGAATCATATATGATAAGATAATACTTCATTGGCCCACAGTGGAGAAATTTACAATGTTCCATCCCAAAATTGTAGCAGTAAGAAAGAAAAAATGTTGATACAAGTGTAAAATTTGGCAAAGATGACATTTAAAACCTAATGGCATGACCTTTATGACCGGTCAGAATTTTTCTGTTTTACAAGATGGCATCTTCACATCTAAAATGTGAAGAATATTGTCTTTTGTTGTTTGTTATTGTTTCTGTTTTGAAGGTTATGGAGGTGCCTAAATCAGGTCATGTACACACCTACATATACATGAGCTTTTATGACAATCAGTTTACTATTAAGTAATTCGGGTTCTGTAACATTGGCTCTGATTAAAAAATGAATAATATTGTGAAGGTCATTGCACTACCAGAGCACACTGGTTGACGGGTTGACACCTAAGCTGTGAGGCTTGGCATGAGGTTCAGTTCCAGCTCCTAATTAATATATGTTTTTTTATAGGTGGTAAAAACTCTTGGCTAAGACAGCAATGGACACACATACAGACATGTCCTCATTTTTGTCACAGAAAGACATTACATTTAGTACAACCAATTACTAATGATGCAGTTTGTACCATGTAAAATGAGTTAGTTGATACAACTACGAGTAGTTATCTGACATTAGCTTCCAATATTCCCTAATTTCTGTATGTAATTGTACTGTATGTCTGTTACTTTAGACCCAAAAGAACTTGATGGCAGTGATGGGAATTCCATTGACACTTGAGACGAACAAAGCTGCATATAATACATAATGAAAACTTACAAGAAGTTTAAAACCTCCAAATTGGAACGTACAAAGGAAATTAATCAAATTAATCAATTTTTAAAAAAATGTTTTCGGCTAATTTAATAATAGTGCAAAAAACAATGAATGAAGTTTGTAGGCATCACTGCCTTATCAAGTCCTCTGACAAGTAAACAAGGAAAAAGAAGTATCATCTGCTGCTCTTCATGTCATTTCTTATATAGATCCTATTCTTCTTTTTCTCAACTGAATACATCAATGCACTCATGCTTCGGTTAGCATTTTATATTTTATACATTACAGTGTACATAATATAATGTACGCTAATGTACGCAATTATATTCAACGTATACAGTAATACTTTTTAATTTAAAAAAATATTACTGTATACATTGAATATAATTACTGTAATTATGTCAATTTAACAGTCCAAAGTAAAAATACCTCTACAATTAACGAGCTATCCATTGAAGGGATTTTAAGGAACAATGTTTTTTTGTGTGACCTTTTTTGGTCACACACTTTCGTATTTCATTTCGCTGCCTTTCGTTTTGATGTCACAACAATTCATTTTTTTTAAAACAATAAGTCAATGTCCATACATTTCTATAGATGTAAACACTTGCTGCTTCATTATTTTTCTTGAAATCGGCTGCTGTGTGATACACACACATACACATCCCTCTCTGACAAGCAAACACTGCTCTGTGACATTCCTCTGTTTGCTCCTGGCTCACAGTTGTCTTCTTTTCCCCATTTTTTGCCACTATAGTGAAGGGACTTCCAATGCTTTGAGCCTTGGGGAGGGGTGTGTCTCTCTCTGTCCCTGAGCTCTCACTGTTATCTAGCAAAAATGTATGATTTGTAACAGTAACGCCATTCATTCAAATATATGTGACTTGTCTGCTTATCTGTTTTTGTCTAACGTTACTAATCTTTCCTAACCATCATCCACACAGGTCCTTGCAGATAATTTACACTGCTCACTCTGAGAGAAAAGGAGAAAAAAAATGCCAGGAATTTAAATAAAGATTTCCGGTTTTCGGTACCCATCCCTAGTCTGGACTTTGGGGGGGCCAGTCCATGTATGAAAATAATGTCTCACACTACCTGAACCCCTTGTTCATGATTTGAGCCGGATGAATCCTGGCATTGTCATCTTGGAATATGCTAGTGCCATCAGGGAAGAAAAAGTCCATTGATGGAGTCAGCTGCTCATTCAGTATATTCTGGTAGTCAGCTGACGTCATTCTTTGTCCACGTAACGCAGCTGAACCTGCTGAAAATATTTCACCTCCATTCTTCATCTCCTTCAAAGTTAGCTGCTTTGGAGTACCGCCTCCCTTCTTCTGTTCAGTTCAATGAACATCACGCTCCTTAGCGTGAAGTCGCTTTAGGAGCTTGATTAAGTTGGTTGTGTTATAACTTGAAGTTTTACCACAGCCCGCCGACCACCGTTAGCTTCATGCTAACGTGAACTGGACAGTCAGAAATTGTTTGCAAGATATGTACAAACTGAGAAACTGGTGAGGAGGAGGACCTGGATGTTAATGCCTTACAGAATTATGTGTCCAAGCACTGAAAAAGTGTTTTATCGGTCTGCTGTAACTTGGAAACGAAACAAACTTTAATTTTAGCCCAGACATTTATAGTATGTGATTGCTGGCTTGAAGAAGCTCCATTTGTTGAGTTCTGTCACACTGTAAATGGATCCCACAGGCTCATTGACTTACTGCAGCTTGCTTTTGTGGAGAAACAATCCCAACTTTCCAAGGGATTCCTCTTTTATTTTGTACCCCTCTTCCATGTTTTCTTTGGCTTTCCACGTCTAGTCTCCCTGTTGACACGGCATGTGCTGCAGAAGCTTTTTGCTGCATTAATGTAGCTTTGCACCAACACATATTTTAGGAAGTTAGTTTCCTCTTAATATATAAATGATTTCTTCCATTGTATGTTGAGGTTTTCAGAATAAATAAACAAAACTGCCTCAAGTCAAATAGATGGCCTAGGCAGATAGTGATTGTGGAATGCAACATGCACTGAATAGTTAACGATATAACCATTAGGGCACAATGACTCAGCAGAAATCACAGATACATATGGGGACACACATACAGTATATAAAAATGCAACATAACTACATTGCAATAAACAACAATGAACGAGATAGCATCAGTTCTTACTGACAAGGGCTGAACGATTTGAGGAAAACCTGAAATTGCCCTAGATACTTGTGATTGTGATTTTATTAATTCAGTTTTGTTACTAACCTTGATTAAGCTCTCGATGGCTCATTGTTTCTGCTCACAATTTGTGTCTTTTGAGGAAAAGATAAACATATGGTAAAGAAGTGATCCAATCACAGTTGCTGTTGTTGAACTTTCCATTAACTGTGCTTAACTTTGCTTAAGCCCCAGAATAACTGAGTGGCGGGGACATGACAGAGGGACATGTCCCACGACGTTCTCTTATCTGTGATGAAAACAAGCCTTTTTATTTGAGGGAACGTTGCTTTGTAGTTAATCACTTGATACGAATATTTAGCTAAAGTCTTTTTACTGTTGCTCTGGGAACTTTGAAAAACAACTTGAAAGAGAAAGAGAAATTGCCCATTTTCTTCAGGCAGGAATCACATGTCGAACTGCCTATCACAATTCTTTTCATTTGTCTGTTGTTTTATTTCACAACTGGGCTCTTTTTACATCTGGGACAGATTTACAACTGAGCTCATTAAACATCTCAATGTTCTTGCTACATGTACATACGCATACATTTGCAGATGATTAATGTAGAGTTCAGAGACAGTGTGATATATGTTCCAGACATTGATTTTCACATTTGCGTCCCCCCAGGAAGCTTTGAGACTGATAATTGCCAAGCTGGGATGAAATAACCAGCCTTCAACAGAAATATTAGGGCTGTATTTTTTTCCGTCAGTGACCATAGGCGTCAATAGACCAGACACTCAGATTCAGTCTGTCATTCTCTAGTTGTTGGTGGTGACAAGTGACAATTTGCCACATCACTTTGAAATGATGAAACTGAGTAGGAGCAGTAAAAAAGAGCCTTCATTCTTGCCTTTAACCTCACCCCAACGCACATAATGTTGCTTTCATCTCTCATTTTCTATTTATTTTCCCCCCGACTGCTTCACCCCTGTCTGCCTCTTTCCCTCTCTGTGTCCTTTTGCACATATTTCACAACCCCCAGGAGTCTGCAGAAGAATGTGGTATGTAATAATCATTTCACAGTATTTTCTCTTAATTTGACCTGTGTAAAACCTGTACCTTCCAAAAATGTGAACTGACCCTGCAGACAGTAGGTTTGTAGCATTGTTGTTGAATGAACACAAACACTGTGCATTGTGATGATTTGTATGTGTAAGATTCATCATCTTGTACCAGTAACCGATAACTAAATATATTTATCTTCAGCTTATAATGGAGACTTATTCCATGTCCACATGGAGACGGAACCAGAATTGTTTGAATAAGGTTCTCTGTAAACAGAAAATCATCTCAAGAAGGTGCATTCTCCCAAAATCCCTGAAAAAGCTCTAGTACATCTGCCAGGCCTGTGAGTGGCGCTGTGATACTGCCACAGGAATACACCAAAAACAGAGAAAAAGACATGGAATTTATGCATAAAGCTTGTGTGATCTATACAAAAACACACAGAAGAAGAAGGAGCGAGAAAGGAGACATTTGTGTGGACAGATCAAACCAGACGTAAAAACTGATGGTGTTTGGGCCCAAAAAGCTCTTTTAGTGTGGATGAAATGTCCAGACGTGGATAAATCTATCGTTGTTGACATGGACTCTGCTGTAGGATGACCGAGCTGAGTTCAACCAACCCACAACACAAGAGCTCATTTGGTTCAAAAAGACCAACCAGGATGAGCAGACAGGGATACTTCAAGCCGGTGAAACTCATGCTGGATCAGTGCGTGCATGTGGCTTCCTTACATAGACCCCTCTATCACTTCTCCACTGAGACCATCACAGTCCCAATCCAAGAGGCAAGGATCTTACTATGTGGAGTTTAAATGCTTTAAATGAAAGAATGAAAATGGGCATTCCGAAGTATTAAACTTAATTCCAAAGTACGTGGCTGGTTTATTCCGATTTTATAACTGAACTGAATAATTTCTCGATCATGCATACCCTCCTTCCTCTGTAAAGTAATTCTGGTCTTTCTGACTATGCTCGTTCCCTTGCTGGGCATATTTTCAGACTAAGATTCCAAGATGGCAGCTTGCAGTAAATGCTGGTCACAAATTCTGATTTAGTCTTAGTCTTTTAAATAATACACCATTTAATACAATGAATCTAGTCAGACAGAAGAGACACAGATTTAACAGTTGTAATACAAAACTATGTATGCATTTTATTTTATTTTTAGTGTCTCAAAAATGACTGTCTGCGCAAAATCAAAAACATTAAGAAAATAATGTGCAACTTTCAAAACTAAGAAAACAATTGTACCTCCTTGTACCTCCAGAGAAGTTAATAACTGCTCTGCTACAACGCCTTACAATGTCTTCTTGTCCTTGTCATCAGATGTGAACTGTGACAAGATGTGAGTTTTTCGGCCCAGATCAGCTTGGACATTCCTGTTGTTGTGACAGGTCGTCGCACTCGTACCTATTTAGTGCAAAACGTTTGGGACGTGTGTTGGTAACAGGCGCAGTCAGCTGAAATCAACCAAAGCTGTGAAACTAAGACTGTGCAACTAAGTACAACTAAATATAATGTAAACAACTTCACTGTTGTGAAAACGTCAGACCTTGCGAAGGTCTCTGGTGCAGATCAACCAAGCCTCAAAAGATTTGCTCTGACTGGATGTCGTCCCAACTTGTCCCACAAAACGAGCAGTTATGATAGGATGTCTTATCTCTTATTTTCTTAAAAATAAAGAAGATAATCACGACTAATTGAAAGAAATAATTGATTAGTCGATAGAGATGTATGATAACTGATCCCAACAGCTGATGATTACTGCTTATCACTAACAGGTGAGGGTAAGAAAAATGAAAGATGTAGTGAGCAATGATGAATTTAACATAAGTTCTGCCACTAACCCAACCAAGTAGTATTAATGACATCACTTCTGTTGTTCTGCTGCTTCTCAAAGGGGATGAGACAACATTTATATTATGATATAAATATATTATATTATATCATTATATTATATCATATCATTATATTATGATATAATATAGATTCTCCTGTAGTTTGCGCACACCAGGGGCTGTACCACGAAGCAGGATTTTGGTTTTAGCGAAATAACTTCAGGGTTGATCCTGGATCTTCGGTACCATGAAGCCGGATTTCGTTAAATCAAGACCTGTTACCTTGGTAATTTACTCAGAAAAACTTCAATCAATTTTTATTATTTACTACTTCAGGGAAGTAGTAAAATCAGCTGTTTTACCGGCGGAATGTATGAATGAACTGGAGGGGGGGGGGGTCTTACTTTTTTCTGACCGCATGTTTGCTCACTGGCTTGCACTGAGTTTTAAAGTTTTTTTGTGGGATTCACTGTTTGGATTTTATACTTAATAAATGAAAGTAAACAGCAGACGTTGGAGCCTGTAGTTTTTATAGTTTAGTCCAAATGGAAACGCGTCCGTCAAACACCCTTTGTCCCCGTGCTCAGCCTCCTGACGACTCGTGGGTTTTCATAGTCTCCTAATACAGATGATCAACTAGGTATATTGATATGAATGAATTGAATTTCAGTACTAAAGTTGACGCTTTAGTGTTTTTATGTTTGTTCTTTTAACTGGGAAAAAACACAATGTGATTTCAAGGGATTCACGGATGTTGTAGGTTCATTGAGGAATTAATGAACAACGTACACATTTACACAGTCTGAGATGTGTTGCCAGCTGCTTTCTCGTCTTCTGTCAGCTTCCACTGTGTTTGTCTTTTCTACAATCACTGACTTCTCCTCCTACTTTTCCAGCATTAACCTCTGTGACCAGCGCTCTGTCTCCCGTTCGTGTGCTGATGATTGTGATTGGTCTGCTGTCTCGAACACACCTCTTATACGTGCGCGTTCACGGGTCTTGATGAGAAAAAGCTGGATTGAATTAGCGAGTTGATATCCAGTTTTGTGGTACCGATGATCCTGATCGCCATGATCTCGCTAAGTCAGTCCTGGATCAATGGAGTTGATCCAGGACTTATTAATCGAGCTTCGTGGTACAGACCCCTGGATGTAGAGACTGGTTAACAAAGGTGGACTTCACAACTGTACCTATAGATTTGTCCTAACAACTATCATGACATCAACAAAACAACAATCAACAACAGTTCTGTTTCTAGAAATGCATTTAGTTATTTAAAAGAAAACACCTTCAACTGAATTATCAAATGAGAACTTTAGCGGTATTTTAACAGCTCACTTGATGTCCATCATTTAGACTATATATATATATATATATATATATATATATATATATATATACACACACACACACACACACACACACACAGTATATATATATGTAAATAAATTGAATTTGACAGACATATTTTACAGAAAGTCAAGAAATTTAATCTTTGGCTGTTCAGTGTTGACATCTTTATTTACAAACTGTAATAATGTACTGTATAAACTAAAAAAAAGCTGGAAGATTCAACTTTCCTGAGAATCATGAACTAATATTTAGTTGCATAACCACAACACAGATGAAGCACATCTGTGTTGGAGTGCACCAACTTCTGGCGCAGGTCAACAGGACAATTCGGGTCCAGGTGATGTGCTGGCCACTGCTTTACATGAATTTTGTTTGATTGACATGACTTCTTCAAGTACTCTGATGTACTCAAATTGATCCATGATCCCTGGTAGGTGATACACAGGACCAACACCACAGTGCGAGAAACATCTCCCTATCATGATGCTCGCACCACCATGCTTCACCGTCTTCACTGTGTCCTGTGACTTGAATTCAATGTTCGCAGGTCTTCTGACAAACTGTGTTTGGGATATGCTTGACCGTATACGA
This sequence comes from Aeoliscus strigatus, assembly GCA_901007665.1. Classification (NCBI taxonomy): domain Eukaryota; kingdom Metazoa; phylum Chordata; class Actinopteri; order Syngnathiformes; family Centriscidae; genus Aeoliscus; species Aeoliscus strigatus. The sequence goes on along the minus strand of CAAKHB010007923.1, from coordinate 14,314 downwards.
CAGCGTGTACCAGTTCCCACTAATATCCAGCAACTTCACACAGCCATTGAAGAGGAGTGGACCAACATTCCACAGGCCACAATTGACAATCTGATAAACTCTATGCAAAGAAGATGTGTTGCAATGAATGAGACAAATGGTGGTCACACCAGACACTGACTGGTTCTTAGTCCCCAGACCCCCAATAAAGCAAAAAAAAACTGCACATTTCAGGGTGGCCTTTTTTTGTGGGCAGTAAAAGGTACACCTGTGTACTAATCATGATGTCAGATCAGCATCTTGATGTGGCACACCTGTCAGGTGGGACAGATTATCTCAGCAAAGCAGAAGTGCTCACTATCACACATTTAGACAGATCTGTGAACAATGTATGAGAGAAATAGTAATATTGTGTATCTGGAATGAATTTTAGCTGTTTAAGTCCATCTCATGAAAAATGGGAGCAAAAACAAAAGTGTTTATATTTTTGTTGAGTGTATTTTGTCATTTCTTCTTCAGCCAGTCGGTGCTTGAGTGTTCTACGCTTTGGCAATTTGTAACCGTCTTTTTTTTAACAATGGGACTTTGCGGGGGGTTCTTGCTGGTAGCTTGCCTTCACATAGTCGTCTTCTGATAGTTACGTACTCATAGGGAACCTTAGATCTTCTTTAATCCTCCTGGAGCTGATCATCGTCTGAACCTTTGCCGGTTATTCTCCGATCCATTCAAACAGTCCTTTTTCTTTTTTCTTCCTCCCCTTTCTGGTTTTGGCTGCCAATTTAAAGCATTTCATATCATTTTAGCTGAACTGCCTATCATTTTCTGCACTTCTTTCTATTTTTTACGCTCTTTTATTAAAGTCTTAATCAAAGAATGCTCTACTTCTGAACAATGTCTTGAACCAGCATCTGGAGTATCAGTTGCATGTCCCACCTGTTTTTTCACATGATCAATGACCTCACTAATTGAACTCAGCACTGCTATTTTATTGATCTCACATTTTTTTTTAAAACTGAATCAGTTAATGATTCAGTTTCTCAGAATCAGCAGCGGCTCCGGCCGTCGGATTTCATCAGCTGCTCTTCTCATCTCCGACAATGTTGGAACAAATTTCCAAACAGGCGTTATTTGGATAAAGTGACATATAAACAGCTGGCGACTCATCCAGGGTGTACTCCGCCGTCCGCCTGTTGACAGCTGGGATCGGCTCAAGCACACGTGACCCGTGGCCGGAATAAGCAGCAGGAGATGAATTATGGAGATGATGACTTATGAACAGTCCAAATGATGAAAATTATATCAGCTTTTTAGCCTGCTTTCAAATTCTCTGCAATTGCTGCTAGCTCATGGGAAATGCATTCTGTCTACATTGTGGCGTACTGTGTACTGTGAACAATCTGCTCCAACTGACAGTAGTAGTAGGCAGTATCTACTGAGGTAGTATGTAGTATGCAGTATATACTGAGGTAGTATGTAGTATGCAGTAGGCAGTTTTGAAAAGGCCCCTAGCTTTGTGCAACGGGCCCCTGACCCTTCCAGTGTCTGTGAGTGTGTGTTTCTGTCACTGGTCATTGCTCTAATTGTTGTAAATGGAAACCAGGTGGGTGAAATGTGTGTTTAAACGCTCACACATAAAGTGACCGCCTACAATTGACTTCACCTCAGGCCTTCACAACGTGTGACCCACGATGCAATACGATGTACATTTTGAAACAATGAAAGTGAGCTATTTCAGATGAGAAAAAGGAAACTCAAAGATTCTTCAAAACCATTTTCATGCCCGTTTCAGTGAAACCTTTTGAAAAAATTATACTGCAGTTCCATTTTCTCCTCTGAGGTCTGAGTCAAGGTACGTTAATTATGAAATTAGTTATCTGAATTCACGTCTTTTCCACTGTGTGTGTTTGTGTGTGTGTGAAGACTTTGATTAATAACCTCAGACAATACGACACACCACCGACAGATGGAAATGGGAGTCCTAAATGCTTGTGCTATACATATTTTTAAAAGATTGTCAGAGACTCCTGATTTTCATTTCCAGCCCCCCCCCAACACACACACACACACACACAAACAACACACACCACTTATCGTTTGCTACTTTACAACATGATCCATGAATCCCAAAACAAAACTTCTGAACTATATTTTTTTTTGTCATTGTACATCACTTGTAGTTTGATTGAAGCTCTTAATCACATACACATGCCAGTGAAACCGAAGAAATAATCCATACAATGCTCCAACTGGCCCATGTGGCCCCACATTTGTGCTGATTAGTTTCCTTTACTGATGTGGAAGCTTTTGTTGGAAGTACTCTGTTACATGAAACATGGGACAAGTGTTCTACTGTAGTTCATCAGAAGTTCATCGGACAAGGTTGAGGTCAGAGCTGTGTGCATACCAGTCAGGTTCTTGGGGAGAATGTCACGGGAGAATAGAACTATGCTGTTAATGTTTCTGCAAATCAC
>CAAKHB010007922.1:9691-17885 GCA_901007665.1 Aeoliscus strigatus | reverse complement strand
GGATGGATCCTTCCCATGAATAAGTATTACATCATCCCAACTGGTCTGTTCCTTTCCTTTCCTGTCTTTTCTCCTGGTCGTCGCAGTCAGTTCTACAGACAATGGAGCATAGAATGAGTGTGGACCAAACTGTTGTTAACCGATCACATTGTGAGGTCTTCTAGCAGGTGTACGGTGACATCATCAGTCATAGATGGTGTAAACCAGAGCCAGCAAAAGACACCTGTTGGTGTTGAACCAACAAAAACTATAGTTGAATTGATTTGATATCTGTTTTGTCACCCTACAAGACATGTTGAAGAAAAACTGGACATTGTTGGTCGGGCAGCTCCGGGGCAAGAATGTCTCATTCTGGAAAAGACTCCAACATCTGGGATCGGAGCAGACTCGTTCTATCCGCAGTCATCAGAGCTTCCATCGGTGAGTAGTTTCCAGGGAAATGTCATTTCGTGCTGTTTACATTTTCATTTATACGTCCAAGGAGCGGTCGTAATGTTGTAGTTTGCGCGTACGACACTTTGAGTCTACACGGACCTCTGAGGAGTCTGAAAGAGAGAGTGGATCTACAGCTGAGAGAGCAGGTCGAAGAAGGTGAAGAAAACTAGTTCACTGGTAACAACACTGACAGACTGTGTCAGAGAAAAGGACTTGTTGGTGGACCTAAAACACACAGATCATCTCTACGACAGAGTCAGTGAACTCCTCCTGAGAGAGGGAGGAAGGACTTCATCATCAGGATGATCAGCTGTTACATGCTGGGATTTTCCTAAATGTTTCCGTTTTACCAGGTTATTATTGATGATTTGATGTGTGTTGTATGAGACTTGTGAACCTTATTTCTTCATTAATTTCTGTATTTCAAGGCTAATTGACTGTTATCTCTGAACTTCAACCACAAGTGGAGGGTAAGAGTTGGATGCCAACTGTGGCAGAGCACCCGTTTAGGTGCTGCGGCCCAGGTGCTCTCTTACGAAATGTTGTGTTGTACTGTACTTGTACTGTATCATGACCATAAACACATTCCACTCCATTCCAACTGGTGGAGTCGACCAGGTGTAGGCTACAAGTTGTAGCTAACAAGTGGAGGCTAGCACACCGCTCATACCTCATTGTACTGACCTTAGCTCCCCTCTTGCAGAGCAGACTAATGACATCGGCGTGTCCTGCGGCGGCAGCCAGGCAGAGCGGCGTCATGCCGCTGTCAGTGGGTCCATCCACCGGAGCGCCCATCTCCAGCAGCAGAGACACCATCTCCATGTGCCCCAGGTGGGCGTGGACACCGAGGATGGGGGCGTGGCCTAACACCTCCGTACACCAGCTCACGTTAGCACCAGCTAGCATCAGCAGACGACTCACCTGCAGAACGGAAGAGAAAGAAGGGTTATGGTCTGCCTTTGTCGTATAGGCGTTCCTCTTTGACAAAGCCTATAGTTAGGGCTGGCTCAGGGCTCGGGTCAACTTGACCCAGCCCTTCAACCAGCCCTTAGTGATGCTGCCATAAGTCAAGACTGTCGGGGAACTCATGACCCATAATTGTAACAGTGCCACTGAGCCTCTTCTATCTCCCACCTCCTTTCTGCTTCTCTTCACCACCCTCTTTCCCCCCTCTTGAATGACATCTGTTCTGCTTGTACATGTGCTAAATAAATATTTCTCAAATATTTGTAATATAAACATCTACACCTCTCTGTCTGAGTTCTGGTGCCACCCAACCTGGAGAACCGCTTGACCTGTTGACGCAAGACGACCCCCCCACCCCCAGTGCCATAATCTACTGAACCTCCTCGTCATCCTCTCCATCTCCAAAGTTTCTCCAGCTGACATCTCCCCCCGGACAGACACGGACATGGACTAATAACACTCTTGGACTCTAAACAGTCTTACATGCATTCTTGGACCTTTTATTATTTTTTTATCAGCCTTCACAAGCTGACCTGTTCACTTCTCATATGTTAATTGTCTGTGCATGCAACACCTATTGCAGGTCTGTCCGTCCCAGGGAGGGGGTCCCTCTTTCTGTGGTCCTCTCTGAGGTTTCTGCCTCTTTTTCCTCTGTTATAGGGGTTTTTGGGCAGTTTGTCCTCTCCCTGATGGAGAGTTTAGGACAGAGGGTGTAGACATGTGTGACTGTAAAGTCCATCGAGACAATTGTGATGTTAGGCTATAGAAATAAAGTTCAATTGAATTGAAGCAAGCCGCCTGTCCAGCTAGCACCTCCATGCTAGCATTAGCACACACCAGCACCCAAGGAGAAGCACTGGCACCTTGATGTTTGGGGTGTACAGGTTCCTTAAAGACGCCAGAGCTGCCGACAGACTGTCTGTGCAGCAGTTCACCCACATGGCCTGAAGAACACTGGAGGACATGCCTGTCCTTTTACTTAGTCCCTGTGAGAGAGATGGAGAGAGAGAGACAGAAGGAGACATGTTGGTCATATGAGGACATATTTGAAGCATGATGGTATGTTGCTAACGTGTGGACATGATGGTAGTCTGAGGACATGTTGCTAACATGAGGACAATGACCTGTGACCTCCACAGTCCTACTACCTTAAAGATGTGAGCTTTGAGGACGTGATGTCCCAGTTCCATGGTCTGCTGGCGGTTCAGCTTTCCTTCCTGTCTGGAGAACATGAAGGCCAGGTGGGCGTGGCCGCTCCTGTGGACAGGTACTCAGCGTCACACGGCACTGTGGAGCATCAACTCACAGGGTTCTCCTGTTCACTAACAATTTGTTCAAATCTTGTGGGTAAATGAACTGTACTGATTCACTTACTTAAAAGAGACATTCATTTCACAGTTCAGCTGAGTGCTGTAGTGAACTGGGTGAATTTGATTCATTTGTTTGTTCTCTGTGAACGAGTCGACTGAATCACTCACTGAAAACCAAACTTACATTGAAACAGTTTTGCCAACATCATCATTCAGTGATAAAACTTAAAAAATGTCATGATTCCCAAGGGGAGTCTGACGCATTTTAGCACTTCAGGAAGCGCTGCTGAGTAAATCTTATGAGTGAATCTTTGGAAAAAATATGAATCTGGGAACAGGTCTAAATTACTGCCGGCAATGCGAACCAAGCTCCTACTCCTGTTGTATAGGGACCATACGGCCCTTAGCAGGGGCCCCCAGTCCAATTCTCCAGGAGTACCTCCCACAGGATGCCACAAGGGACATGGTCAAATGCCTTCTCCACGTCCACAAAATTCATGTAGATGGGTTGGGCAAACTCCCATGACCCCTCAAGCACCCTGTGGGGGGTGTATAGCTGGCCCATTCTACCTTGGTAGAATGATGGATGAACCAGCCTCTGAGTCCCCTGCCTCTGCTTCCTCTACAGAAGGCATGGCAGTGGGATTGAGGAGATCCTCAAAGTACTCTTTCCATATCTCCTGTCGCCGTCAGCAGCTCCCCACCTCCAATGTACAGTGTTGATGGAGCACGTCCCCCAGTAGTCCTACCCCATGGCCTCCTCAAACGTCTCCCAGACCAGAGTTTTTGCCTCCACAACTGCCTGAGCTGCAGCACACTTGGCCAGCTGGTACCCGTCAGCGGCCTCAGGAGTCCCACGAGCCACCCAGGCTTGACAGGACTCCTTCAGCTTGATGACATTCCTTACTTCCGGTGTCCAACACCTTGTTCGGGGGATGCCACCACGACAGGCACTGGAGACTTTGCGACCGCAGCTCTGAGTGGCTGCAGCGGCCGGAGAACATGGTCCACTCAGACTCAATGTCCCCAGCTACCCTTGGGGTTAGGGTGACTATGTCACTCAGCTGGCCTGGGAACACCTTGGGGTCCTCCCAGGAAGAGCTAGAGGAGGTGTCTGGAGAGAGGGAAGTCTGGGCGTACCTTCTCAGGCTGCTGCCCCCGTGACCCGGACCCCGGATAAAGCGGAAGAAAATAGATGGCTGAATGGACAAACCTTTTCAACAAATTTTTTGAATTTATATTTTTTAACAACTTTATATTTTGAAGGAATCATTTGCATAAATCGTTTGAAGGAATCTTCAAACTTCAAACTTCAAATCTTCATAAATTCAAACTAATCGTTTGAATTTATATTTTGAATGAATCGTTGAAATTAATCTTTTGAACACAAAACAGATTCCGATGATTCAGTACAATTAAAAGAACTGTTTGACTTGTTGCTGCCTTGCTCACCTGGGCTCACAAAGGAAGTCAGTGCTCTCGCCATCTGCGCGCCACACCAGCCACTCACGGAAAGAGGGATGGCGCAGCATCCGCGTGCCGTCCCGGCGTCTCACCTGCGACAGAGGACATGTGTTACTGGACTGAGGTACGGCACCGGCGGCCGGTCTGGTCTGAGTCTCACCATGAACGCAGCCAGGCTGTCCAGTCTCTGCTGCAGGTCGGCCCACTCCAGTCCCCCCGACACGCTGCCGGCGTTAAGTGCCCGGAACATCTGCTCATCCGTCAGGGGGTGCAGAGATGCCAGAGCCACGTTCAGCAACGGCAGAACTCGCTCAAAGGCGTCCTTCTCCGGGAAGCTCACGCGACACATCAGCAGATAGACCTGCCCACACCAGAGAGGCAGCAGAGTGTGTGTGTGTGCGTGTGTAACAGGTGGAGACAGCGTGTTAGCAGTGAGCTGAGGGTGGAGGCTAACTGACTGTTAGCAGTGAGCTGCGGGTGGAGGCTAACTGACTGTTAGCAGTGAGCTGCGGGTGGAGGCTAACTGACTGTTAGCAGTGAGCTGCGGGTGGAGGCTAACTGACTGTTAGCAGTGAGCTGCGGGTGGAGGCTAACTGACTGTTAGCAGCAACTAGCCTCGCAGCTGAACTGACCTCTGACAGGGACACCGGCACCACCAGGTAGTTCCCTCCCTTCAGATCCAGGTGGCCCTGGTGGAACAGGTCCAGGGTCAGCTGGAGGTACAGGACCGATCCGTGGCTGCGGGTCGACAGCTGGCTGCTGAACTTGCTGAGGAGCAGTGGGTCGGGGGCGGAGCCTGTTGGTGTGGTGACATTAGCGGCGACCAGTGCGCTGCTGCTGACCCGATGATGGATGTAGTCGCTCAGGTCGGCTCCCAGGTCACTGCTGTCGGGCAGGATGTCCAGAGAGATCCCCGAGAAGGGAAGGAGGGTGGTTATCTCCTGAGGAGAAAGTTCACGTTAACACCGACAGTATCGGCCATTGGCACTGGCATACTTTGGAGTACCGTAATTACGTGACAATTTCGCTATCAGGAGAGGGCAAAAATGTCCATTGGCGATGTTGCTGTCATTACGGTAATCCCTTTCACTCTGGGTTACTTCCCCCGAAGTAGACGAAGTAGACTTGGATGTGAAGTGAAACTTCTCAACTTTCAGGAACACTGTTTTGACATTTTCTGACAGCACAAATAGTTGTGTAATTATGGTACTCCAAAGTATGCTAGCACCAACGTTGTGCCGGTGATACTGTTGGTGTTAAGGGGTTAAAGGCAAAGTATAAAACTCTGAAAACATCCAATAGAGCGAATGGGATTACCATAATGACAGGAACATGGCTGTTCTCAGTGCAAATAGTCGTGTATTCCAAAGCATGCTAGCACCAATGTAGCATCGGTGATACCGGCAGTGTTGAAGGGTTAATCACGTTTAGTCATGTTTTACACTTAAACATGCTACATTAGCACTAGCATGCTGGACTACCGTAATTACATGACTATACAAAACACTCAACAGTTTCTGCAAGTTGAGAAGACAGGAACTAGTTCACTGAACGTATTGATATGCAGTGAACTGATTCACTGTGGATGTATTTACACACTGAACTGTAAATCAGTTAGAAGTATCTGGAACATGTTAAAATCCACATTTATCTCCATCATCATGATCTTTCATCAGTGACAAAACTTCCAAAACGTGAAGATTTCCAAGGAGAATCTGGCACGTTTCAGCACTTCAGAAAGTGAGGGTCTCTCTCGGGGGGCACTTATTTTGTGGACAAATCTTTTTACTGAATAGATTTTACTGACTTAGTACACCTGAAAGAAGTGTTCTGGCCATCACCATGGTGTAATAACGGTGAAGTCCGTTCGCGTGAATATATTGTCAGCAATGCGGTCGGTATCAGTGTTAGTGCTGATGTGGTACAGGCGAACAGGAGCTGGTGTGAACAGAATGTGAGGCCACTGTGGCAGAGAAGCGCTGACGGAGGACAACCTGAGCCTTCTAAGACGCTGCTGACGGTGACTCACACCACTGCGGTACTTTGTACAGTCAGACAGTGTGACAGTGACTCAGGCATGTTCATCTCCGTTTGGCGTCTCAGCAGCTCCATGCCGGCCGCGTCCAGCTGAGACCAGTGTTGCCAACTCCTCAGCATCGGAAGTAGCTATTGGCCAGAAGTAGCTAAAAGTAGCTAGACGAGCGAGCGGTCCAATCCAAACGTGAGAGCGGGGGGGCTGTAGTCCAAGATCTGTAGATTTCTTTTTTTTTTGTGTTTTTTTGTGCTGTAGTTTAACTAAAGCTCTGATCACCAAAAAAAGTTGCTAGATTTGTCGCTAGTCGCTTTTGTCTAATTTTCTCGCTAGGGGGGTCCAGAAAGTAGTTAAAAAGAGCGACAAAGTCGCTAAGTTGGCAACACTGGCTGAGACCAACTGAGAGAACATGTACGGCTCGTTGCTAACGGCTTGTCAATAACGAGTGGTTTCATGCGACGATCTGCCGTCAATGTACGCAGCAGTGAATATAAACGGAAAGTGACGAGGAAAAGGAAAAGTATCCATGGCGATATCTTCATACTAGCATACTCTGGAGTACCATAATTACATACACGACTATCAGAAAACGGTTCCTGAAAGCTGAGAAGTGTCACTCAGCACTTCTCAGCAGCACAGCGGTCAAGTGGCACTTCACAATCAAGTTTGTGTCATTACGGTAATGACTCATTGGCCTCCAGAACAAATGGGATTACCGTAATGCCAGCAACATGGCTGACCACTGTTTTCTCCTTCTTCCCTCCAGACTGAGGAACCGAGTGACATTTCTCAGCCTTCTGAAACCATTTTCATGTAGTCGTGTAATTACAGTACTCCAAAGTATGCATGTGCTGGCCGTCAAACTCCAGACTTTCATCCTCGGAGGCGTAATCCTCGTTTGGAGCTACATCTTTGGCATCAGACAGATGTTGTTCGCCGGGATTACACGGTTGGAATGGAACGTTCCAGCAGAACGCCACAAGGGGCCGGAAGAAGGAGAAAGGGAAGGAGGTTCATGTAACTGTGTAGAAGATGTCACCCACCAACAGACCAGTTCGGACCGTGACCACCAGCTTCAGCCAGTGTGGGAACCTGGACACCATCTTTGTGATGAATGTGGCAATGGTGTCACCATAGTCTGGTTTATGGAACTCCGCCTCATTGAGACTGTCCACAAGGATGATGTAATCTTCTTCAGGGAGTCTGTGCTCTGAGGACACCAAGAAGAGAAGGAGCTTAGCAGGGGCAAACCTCCACAGACACTTAGTAGTTTACTTAATATTTTGCCTTTAACACCAATGGTATCACCAGCACTACGTTGTTTATCGCATACTTCGGAGTACAGTAATTACATGACTATTTGCACAGAAAATGGTTCCTGAAAGCTGAAAAGTATAAGTCAGTTGCTTTACTGCAACTTGGATGTGAAGTGCAACTTCTGAACTTTCAGGAACAAACGCTTCTTCAGTTCCGAATTGACTAGTGGGAAGTTCTGCTGCTAATACTACGTTGGCTTGTTAGCTCACACAAAGGCAAACCTCTACATGGAAGAAGGGGATGACAAGGCTCTGACTCCTTTGGAGGAACTCCGCCCACACATTGGTTCAGATACGTGGACGACCCTTAGGTCAAGGTCAAAACTCAGGAGGTCGATGCCTTATCAAAACACATAAATGAAGAGGACCCCAACATCAAGTTCACACGTGAGGACGTCAGTGGAAACAGCTTGGCTTTTCTGGACTGTTCTGTTCACATTGAAGAGCGTAGGGACCTCAACACTGAGGTGGACAGGAACCCCCCCACACACAGAGAGACCAGTATCTTCTTTGACTAGCAAACTAACAAAGAGAAAACCCATGTCAGGGAAGCTGTGGGTACCCTAACTGGGCCTTCACCAAACACCATCAAACTTCATCAAACAAGAAGAAGGTCACCAACAAAGAGGACAACCACCCTAAGTGGAAGAGTGTGGCCTTTCCATATGTTG
>CAAKHB010007922.1:4691-7191 GCA_901007665.1 Aeoliscus strigatus | reverse complement strand
GGTCACCAGACTTTTTCTATACGCCGACACGACCGACACGACCGATACGACCGACACGATCTTTGTCTCTCTGAGCGTTCAGCGTTTTATTCTGTTGTATACAGAAGGTGATTAATGTTGGAGTGTGGATGTAACATGTTCTAAAAGTGTTGTGTATTATCGCACCGACAGAACAGAAAAACATGTAGCTGTCTGTCAGATGATCTTCAAGGCTCCACATGAATAAAGATGAATCTTCTCTGGTGGAAGCTGATGTGTAAAATCATCCATGTGACTTGTGCGCAAACATCCTCCATCACAAGTGGACCAACTAGTTCCCATGGAAACTCTCATTGAGGCCAAGTTAGTAAATTTAGAAGCTTCATGACACGGCAGCAGCAGCAGCAGCATCAGAGGAAACACAGCGACATTCACAGTACGTATCAGCGTGTGGAACCTGCTCCGACTCCCACAGGAGCTTGGTGATAAATCACCTCCATCACGAACCCAGCCCAACGGTACGTGAACGTGTGAGTTCGGTTCAACAGCAGGAGTGTAGCCTGAAGCTCTGTCAGAAAGTGAAACGATTCTTTGACAGCTGTATCAGATCTTCTTCACTTTCAACTCTGATGCTTCTGACCACCAATTAGAAACCAGTAGACCGTTAGCTTAGCTAGCAGACGGTAGCTAAGCTAACGGCTGTTAGCGTAACAGCCATGATCATCAATCAGAATGTCATTGTGTTGATGTGGTTCTAGAACAGGTCAAAAAGGTAGAACAGGTAGAACGGGTCGTGGAACTGGAACAGGTAGAACGGGTCGTGGAGGTTGAAAAGGTAGAACGGGTCATAAAGGTGGAACAGGTAGAACAGGTTGTAGAGGTAGAACAGGTAGAACGGGTCATAGAGGTAGAACCGGCCGTAGAGGTAGAACAGGTAGAACGGGTTATAGAGGTAGAACGGGTCGTAGAGGTTGAACCAGTCGTAGAGGTAGAACAGGTAGAACGGGTCATAGAGGTAGAACCGGCCGTAGAGGTAGAACAGGTAGAACGGGTTATAGAGGTAGAACGGGTCGTAGAGGTTGAACCAGTCGTAGAGGTAGAACAGGTAGAACGGGTCGTAGAGGTAGAACAGGTAGAACGGGTCGTAGAGGTAGAACAGGTAGAACGGGTCGTAGAGGTAGAACAGGTAGAACGGGTCGTAGAGGTAGAACAGGTAGAACCGGTCGTAGAGGTAGAACAGGTAGAACGGGTCGTAGAGGTAGAACGGGTCGTAGAGGTAGAACAGGTAGAACCGGTCGTAGAGGTAGAACAGGTAGAACCGGTCGTAGAGGTAGAACAGGTAGAACGGGTCGTAGAGGTAGAACAGGTAGAACCGGTCGTAGAGGTAGAACGGGTAGAACCGGTCGTAGAGGTAGAACAGGTAGAACCGGTCGTAGAGGTAGAACAGGTAGAAACGGTCGTAGAGGTAGAACAGGTAGAACCGGTCGTAGAGGTAGAACAGGTAGAACCGGTCGTAGAGGTAGAACAGGTAGAACGGGTCGTAGAGGTAGAACAGGTAGAACGGGTCGTAGAGGTAGAACGGGTCGTAGAGGTAGAACGGGTCGTAGAGGTAGAACCGGTCGTAGAGGTAGAACAGGTAGAACGGGTCGTAGAGGTAGAACAGGTAGAACGGGTCGTAGAGGTAGAACGGGTCGTAGAGGTAGAACAGGTAGAACCGGTCGTAGAGGTAGAACAGGTAGAACGGGTCGTAGAGGTAGAACAGGTAGAACGGGTCGTAGAGGTAGAACAGGTAGAACCGGTCGTAGAGGTAGAACAGGTAGAACCGGTCGTAGAGGTAGAACAGGTAGAAACGGTCGTAGAGGTAGAACAGGTAGAACCGGTCGTAGAGGTAGAACAGGTAGAACCGGTCGTAGAGGTAGAACAGGTAGAACGGGGCCTAGAGGTAGAACAGGTAGAACCGGTCGTACCTTGGTGGCCACGCGTCTCACAGCATCTTTCCTTGGACTGTCATCTGACCCTGCTGCTGCGCTCTGATTGGTCTGTTTGAAGGCTGCAGCTTTTCTCTGCTTCTCTGCTGCTGAACACAACAACAGTTAAAGCAGGTGTGAACACACACACACACACACACACACACACCTTTCGGGGAGGAGCCGGGGCTGTCGGGGGGGGCCTGCCCCGCACTGTGACAGCTGAGTGCCACCAGCCGCCACATGATGGCTGTCTTCCCGGACCCGGCGTTGCCCACGATGACGGCCCCCCGGCCCTCACAGCTGCTGCTGCTCTGGAGAACCTGGTCCAGACGGCTGAACACCCAGTCTCTGCCCACGAACGGCCCCTCAAACCCCGGAACCTCCAGCAGAAGGGGCTTCAGCAGGATGGTGGGGGCTCTGGAGGAGCGGGGCACACGTGCTGGACACACACACACACACACACACACACACACACACACACACACACACACACACACACACACAGTGATGTCTAGATACACACACACACACACACACACACAAAAGCACGC
>CAAKHB010007921.1:0-11154 GCA_901007665.1 Aeoliscus strigatus | reverse complement strand
CCTCTGTCAAACAGCCACACAGTGTGTCTACAATGCCATGTCTTCAAAGTGTGTCAATCAAACCCGCTGTCATTAGTGATGTCAGAGTGCATTTCAAACACGTCATCATACATCACTATTTCTTTTCCAAATCGACTTGCCGTTTTGGATTTAGTGCTCTAGAACATGAAATAAACGCACTTCTAAATCACAAAAACATAATTTTAAATATGACAAATCATTTTATGTCCTTAACTGCTAGCACAGTTTGATTTAGCATGTTTAAAAACGTGGAAGGAACATGAGGTTGACCAGCAGCCTAGTGAGTGTGTGTGGCAGTAAAGTTCAGCAAACTCTTTAACTTTTATGAGTGGGATCACTTTAAATGTCAGTATATCTGAATCCACATGGAATTGTTGTCATTTAGCTGATTCTGTGTTGATTTTACAAAGGTCAGAGCCATTGTAAGTTAATGACGATCATCACAGTTCTGCAGCTTTGAAACACACACATTCTGATTACAGACACTAGAAATTCTCATTGACACCGACTATAGTTTTAATTTGAAAGCACTAAAACATGCTTGGATGGAAGTTGAACTTCAGAACTGCCTGGAGATGGATTTTTTAAATTTCTCCATCAATATGAAACCAAGTTGTTACTTATACTGTCATGACTCCAGCTTCCTGCTCCAACACATCTCTCGTCAATGTTACACTGATGATATGACGCTATGCCTGTCTGTTACATCGTATGGACACTTGCATAGAAATTTGCAATTTAGTGGTTTGCAAAATCACACATTAGGAACCTTAAAGACTCATCTTATTTCAAAATAATGCAAATAATGTTGAGAGCAAAATTTATGTCACATCCTGACTCAACAATTATTTTCAACATCTCAGACCAAATATGAGTTGAGAGGAGTATTTAAGCTTACTGTACAAAAATCTAGTGATGGAATCTAGACTTTAAAAGTTTTGTTTTCAGGAGACTCATAAAGCTGTCTTTGAGGGTGGCCACTGTGAGTGATGTTTTTTTTTATATGGTCGTGTTTAATTTCATTTCGAGGGGTGAAGACTGAGTGAAATACTATGACTACAACACCTGAACTGACCTGAAATAAAACACCCTTGTCCCTGATTGGCTGCTGAGTGATTACACAGCTGATTTTGTTTGCTGATTGGAGGTTATGATGGTTTCTCAGTATTGTTTCAGACTAGTGTTAATTATCTGCCCAGAAAAACCAAAATAACATTTTGGGGGATGATAATGATAATTATTGTGATTATTATGCGTGGTAATAATATTAGTAGACTAGTAGTAGTCCTGAGAAATCTTCACGTTCATACTGCGTTCCAACCTTCCTCTTTCACTCCTGTTATCCTCACATATACAGCAGGATTTCACTCATCAGCTCTTCTTCCTTTTCCTTTTAAATCTCTCCTGAACTGGGCCGAGTGCAGCTATCCTGAGCCGGACCCGTAATCATGCCACTGGCATTAATTGGCTGGTAATTGCAGAGACTCTCTGCACCTGGACGATGTTTAATTGTGTGCACTGTGCTGGCACAGTGACCTATAATTTTTGGTTCATTTTTTTCCTCTAATTTTTTTTCCTCTAATTACATCTGTATTGCTTCCCCACACCTTTAGCAGCTTCCCTTTCTTGCCTCTGTGAGTGAGTGAGTGAGTGAGTGAGTGAGTGAGTGAGTGAGTGAGTGAGTGAGAAGTATGTTGGTCAGTTGCTATCTACACTCATTTGTATTTGAACTAATACAACACTGCGTTGTAGATCTATCTATTTTTAGGGCTGTTTCTTTGCCCCCCGACTCTTCATCATATTCCTCCTTCCTCTCGGTCTTCATGTTCTTCTCACTGTCACATGGATGACACTCCCACCATCCCCCCTCCCCTTATACTTCACTCCTTGTTCTCTTATAAATTTATCATGGAGTGTTCCAGTATTTTTTGTTCATTTAAAAATGTTGACTCCCTTATGTGAAAACGTCATCGTTTGATGAAGAAAAGCTAAAATACATAATTCAGCCTGATTGACCGTTGGTAATGTACCTCTGCTCTGATTTGGTAGATGACTCTGAACCAGCTTTACATTCAGTTCCTGCTGGTTTTGGAGTCCCTGGCTGACTTCTGGGGTGCCCTGGATGAGATCGACACAAAGACCTGGATCCTGGAGCCAGAGAAACCAAGTCGGTCGGACACTATGAGGCGAATCGCCATTGGTAACTTGTTACAACCACGTGCGGTTCATTCATAGAAGAACACGTCACATGCCGTCTCAATGGACCTTATGACATTTGATATCAATGCTCGGCTCAGCTCGGATCTACTGATTGGTTCCTTTCAGGCGCTTTTCCACAATTCAGTTCCTCTTCAATGTGGGTGCTGACGTCACAGCAAACTGCCGCAACTGTATTTTTTACCATGACGTAAACACATGAAAAATGAGGAACATGAAGGAGATGGTGAAGTTGCAACTGTTTGTGGATTTTTGTAGCAGACATAGCAGAGAGAAAAGAGACGGAGCAAGACACACAGAACTCACAGAACTCCACTGTGGTCTCTCCGTGCGGCTCCGTGGGCTCTTTTTAACTAGAAAACGTTTTAACTAGAACAAAACAACAACACACAAACGTCTGTGCTTCATTAACCGTCATAGTGTGTGAGCATCAGACATTGAGAACGTCATGAGGAATAAAGAACTGAATCGCTATCACCGGTAGAACTGGGACGGCCCTCTGTCTGTAGGGACCAATCAGAGGACGGCCCTCTGTCTGCTACGTTTCATGTTTAGTACCAGCGCGGCTTGCTTGGAACCTGGAAAACGTGTGTGTGTGGGGGGGGGGGTACCCAGTACCAGGTTCTATCACCAATGGGAACGCAAAAAAAGCTGCATAGAGCAGAGTCGAGTGTAGCCGTGCCGGAACCGTGTTGAAAAGCCCCATAAATCTGTGTTCCTGTCCAGGGAACAACGTCTCCATTAGAGTGGAAGTGGATCCCAGACACCCCAAGATGCTGCCAGAATGCTGCCTGCTGGGCGCCGAGCACGGTGGGTCGGACCCCCAGAGACATGGCGACACTTCAAAGTGCCTTTTCAGGCAGCGCGGGGAAATAAGAAATGTATCAGCACAATTACACACCCAGAAGTGACACGCCGCATTATAGCGTGTGAAATCTCATCCTCATTACACTGAGTGGTTTCAGACGTTTGTCAGACATCTGAAGAAAAAAAGGAATAACAAACAAAGCTGGCAGGACAAGTTCCTGAAGTCATTTGACAATCACTTGTGACTTGCGATGTTAGTTGAAACCAAATGAATTTCTGTAGGGATACGCAGCTTCTTCAGAGAACTATCACTACAAGGAGATACAAGTGGCTCCTGCCCTGACTATTATTCACATTTAATCAATAAGAAGCGATCAGGCATGAAGGAAAGAATTTCACATTTGGACTTGAGTCAACTGGATTGGTTGACTGCTGTCTTTTGTCACATCTTTCTTTCAGACCGCATTCTATTTATGTCTGCTTCAATGGTTGGCCATTGTTTCTGGAAAATCAGGGTCACGAAACTCCTAGCCTGTTGCCTAGCAATGCAACTCCAAAAATATTAAACGCACGCACACTTGAGCCACTCAAGACGAGATGCAGGCAGCGACCCTCAAATACGAGCGGTCGCGCAGAAATATTGCATTTTGCATTTCGGAGTAACAACGAGCGGAAGCGATGAGACAAAGCTCCTGTGTTGAACGGCTGCAGCGTCGGCAACCGTTTCTACATTCGATGTAGTAACAAGTGTAACTGCTTAAAAGTGTGAAGAACAATGTCGGTTGGCTTTGATGGTGAAAACACTGTTGTAAGTAACATCATCACCTCTTTTCCCACCCAGTCGTTACTCCGCTGAGGAATAAGCTGAACGCCAACATGCATCTGTGGTGAGACATCAAATTGTTATTGTGGTTTGTGGCTGGTGATTCATTTCAGACAATTTATCACATGACTGTATTCTATTGTATGTTATATGACGGTTCAGTGGGTTTTAATTATTTTTGGAGTTACTTTTATTTTGTGTTATCTATTTTATTTTTTAATTAATACTTTGAACAGGTTACAGCCATGAGATGAAGCATGTTATTTTTATTTAAAAACAGAATCAGAAAGAAAACCCTTGCACATTGTTCGACTGTTGAAGGGAGAACTTTATTTACGTTTCGGTACACAGACCTTCATCAAGTTATCTTACCAAACAATGAAATAAGTTGGTTAATTAACTGTTTAGTACTGATTCAGTACACCTAAAATAACTGTTTTTCACATCACTACAGTAGAAGATGCAATGGTGAAACTTGTAACGCTTATGATGTGAGTGTAAAGTTTATCAGTTTGCTATCTGGGATGTTGTTATTTAGCTTGGTGGTCCGTGAGTTTTTTTTTTGGGGGGGGGGCATAAGTGGTCCAAACAAGTTGAGAAACACTGGTCCACAGTATAAACTGAGGTAGTATACAATAAGGTAATATGTAGTATACAGTATATACTAAGGTAGTATGTAGTAGATAGTATATAGTAGACTGGTCTGATTGCCGTTTTTTCTGAGCTCTTTCCTCAGTAAACAGCTAACAGCTGTAGCCTAAAGCAACCCGATGAGAGCTTAAGACCCAGACTCTTCTGTCGCTCCACAGCAAGACGTAAACATCACACACACACACACACACACACACACACGGCCTCTGACAGGCAAAGTCATCTGATTAGCACTCCGGGAAAAAAAAGAAGAAGACATGATTAACTACTAAAGTTAGACTGCAGCGTTTCACCACAGGTTTTCACATTTCCCTGCCAGCGGGACACGTGTCAGAGCAACAATCTCCCTCCGCCCGGTTTAATACAACAGCACAAGTGTTTCTTTTTGTTGTTGTTCTGTTTTAAACCACTGGTGAACGTCTCCTCCTCATCCCTCCAGTCTCTTCTCAGGCTCATTTGCATATGGTTAATTAGTGTGTAACGGAGCTGTCTGTGGTCTGCTGGCAGGAACCCGGACTCCAGTGTCTTGCTCAACCTCCAGGATGTTTTGGAGATTGAATTCCCGTCACCTGCCACCCACGAAAAATCTGTATGTCACAGTTTTTACCCCCTTTTCCATTTCAAGTCCATTCCCATCATGATCACCTCAAACGCTGTGTGTGTGTGTGTGTGTGTGTGAGAGAGTGTGTAGGTGTGTTTACATCTATGCATGCACACTCCTGTTTGTGTTTCAGTCTGCGCTTCAAGTTATAAGGGGGCGGACATAAACTATTTCCATTTTCTCCCTCCGTGTTGTTTTTCAGAGAGTTGGGCACAAAGTCTCCTTTAATTGGCTTGTTTACAGATACCATCATTAGAAAAACAAAGATGGCTGAATTCTCTGCTATTAAATCACTTTAATCACACTAAACCATTTATCTTTTTTTCCCTAGTCTCTCTCTTCCCCTCCCGTCGGGTTGAAAGGGCGTTGTGTTCATCCGCTGTCGCCGTGGTGATTAACGCTTCAGCTTCATTAACATTCACAGGATTGCAAAAAAGTTGGGTTGACCAGATGTTGATTTTTTTTTTTTTTACCTGCCATCCTCTCTTAATGGATAGCTGCAGAAAAACAGGAGCTTGTCATCACGCTAAAATGCAAACGAGAGCAGAGAACGCTGTGTGAGAGAAACAGGACGAAGCTCAGGGTCGTATGGGCTTTTAGTCACACCGGGGGACGTTAAAGGGAGGTCACCGAAGTCCACAGTCTTTGTGGACGTAGTTTGTGTCATTTTTAATATTTACTGTGTGTGTACCTGCAGAGCTTCAGTGTTGAGTGTGGGATCTGTTACTCCTATCGCCTCGAAGCTGCAATTCCTGACCAAGTGTGTAACGACCCTCATTGTGGCCAGCCCTTCCACCAGGCCTGCTTGTATGAGGTATGGACGGACACACACACACACCTGAATGAAACAAACAGGTTCTGCTGCTAACAAGCTGTTGATCTGATCAGGTTTGTCTATGATAGGCAAGGCAGTGAGGACCAGTGGGTTCCGGGGTCCACAGGTTTCATCATTTCCAGTCATTTATCCCGTCCCAGATGAAAATACTCGATTGGAAAACACAGCTAGTAAGAGTTATTAAAAAATCATTAGATACCTTATTACACAAAGCATGACCTCTGACCTCTAATGTTTTCTTTATTTCAATGGCAAAACCAAAACCAACCCTCCGTCTCTGGGTGGTCTCCAACCCCCGACCTTTGGGTTAACAGACAGACCCACTAACCACTGGTCCACAGAGACAGGCCACTGCTGCTATGAGTTCTAGACACAGATGTCTGAAAATGAGGTAGAATCCTTCAACAGATCCAGATGGTTCCAGAACACCACCAACATTTATTCATCTGGTCCTGGTCCATTAACAGCATTTCCCGAAAATATCAAATATGTTCAGAACTTTTTGAGTTATTCTGCCAACAGATAACATGAACATCCCCTCCTTGGTGGAGGAAATAATATGTAAATGTTGTTTGACTTCACTGTTGCTCCTCAACTGCTGGTTCTGTGCGGTCCTCACAGGTGAGGCGGTGGACCAGCTCATCTCCTCTCCAGCAAATAAGCTCTCTGTCTCCCACACACGAGTGACGCCGACATCTCTTTGTGAAACCAGAGAAATGTGGCTTTTCTGTGCAACTTTTACAAACTATTACTTGAATGCATCTTTTAAGTGTGCAGGAGTGACGGCGCATTGAAATCTGTGTTATTAACACTTGACACTCACACATCAGATCCAAGGTAACGGTTTGATTAAGTAGTCCTTTCTGTCTTCTTCTTTCAGTGGCTGCGCGCGCTGCCCGCCAGCCGCCGGAGCTTCAACATTGTTTTTGGAGAATGTCCTTACTGCAGCAAGGTACGTGTGCGCCTCACCTACTGACTGACATCTGCCTCCATAAAAGCTTCCTCGGCAAAGACTATAGCCGTGCATTCCTAATTAGCCGAGCTCAATGCATCACATGGCCTTCTCCTTTCAGAGGCTGCCTAGCGCCGTCGCAAAAAAAAGTGCCACATTCAGTGTGTTTTACTGAAGCTCATTCTGTCATGGAGTGAGTAATAAAGTGTGTGATAGTGGATGTCAGTGAATGTCAAAGGCAGATTGATGTGTGCATATGGTTTTCAGTTGATTTGAAATGTGAGCACACTTCATTCTTGTTTTATAAAGAACCCTTTCTATAGCATTTAAAAACCAAGAACATTTCTTTCAAAAAAAAAACAGAAGTCTTCCTTCTCTTTCAGCCTATTACAGTGAAAACAGCAGCTCAGACGTCCTGAGAAAAGTCTGTGTGCCGTCTCAACTTTAGGCGTAAAAAGGCGGCTCGGAAAGAAAGAACCCGGGGGGGGGGGGGTTTACATCAGGCAAATGACAGCAACCAGGAGGCAGAAGACAGAGACGAACCAGTGGAGCAGTGAGGGACCAGGGTCCCGTCCTGGTCCAGGTCTCTGGGTGTGTTCAGAACACAGATCACTGTCCCACCACTGCCGCCGGCTGAGACCTGCCCTCCGGTTCCCTCCGTCCCACATCCCCCATCGTTCCATCGCCGTCGGACCTTCCTCTTTCACTGAGGACATGGTGACGTCTTCTCTCATGGATCTTTTCTTCTGTTGAAGAAGCGTTTGCTCTTTTACAGCTGGATAAAATAAACTTGTTTTTATTTTTGGTCACATTGTGGATCGTGTGGGTAAGTGACTCCTCCGGTGTTCTGTCCTCCTCACCTGATTGGACGGAGCTGTGCGTCCTATGGGAGGACCTCTGAGGTAACACGCTGGGATGGCTGTAGGTCTGGCCTCCTGCTCCTCATCTTCATCTTCATCTTCACGGTCCTCTTCTTCATACGTTGGTGCGGTCCTGGGCCTCAGTGACCGTCTGATTTCTTCCTCCTTCGAGGAGCAAACAGACAAACAATGTTCTTCTCACGTTCTCATGTCTATTTGGATGAATTCAAATTGTTGAATTTATCTTATTTCAAATAATTTTCACGTAATATTTGATATATAACATGTAATTAGTGTTCTCAGAGACTAGTGAATCAGTCAAAGTGATGCTCTGGCTCCAGTAGCTGACGTGTCGTATCACTTTGACATTAGTAACTAGACGAGAAAGTGTAAAAAGTAAAAATAAATGAAGGAAACTAATGAATGCTGTATACTTTTAATTGCCTGTGCGCTCCACTTGAGGTTTTTTTCGGTTTCTTCATCAGCTGAAGGTTTGACTGTATTCTGGGCTTTTTTTTTATTCTTTTAGTCTCTGATACTGACGTGAATGTGACTGTTCAAAGCAGAAATCCAAAACTGAAAAGACTGAATGCTGCTGAAGGTCAACAGGCTGAATGTTGAAAGCGACCTGAATTAGACCACAGTTGGACGTACCTGTGCAGGTGTGGTCAGCGGCGGCCCTCGTAGGTAGCAGCTGGGCACCGGTTTGGACTTCAGCTTCTGGTCACCTCCTGTCGTTGCAGGAGCGTTCGAGGAGCCTCGGCCTCGTCCTGCTTTCTGACCACACAAACGGAGAGGAGCTCATTGACCTGACACTTACGGTTCATTATTAGCCCCATAGGAACTTTTGAATATTTACCTAAAATCCTGCCCAATGTTTGCAACAGCCATCAAAATATATCATATTAATAATATTTTCTTTTCACCTGATTTTTTTCATAAGGAAATCTTGAATATTTATTTTCATACATTCCACAGTGAACCAGAATGGGGCCAGATCATGGATGGATTTATGACATTTGATGAATATTGCAAACAAGTTCCTGGGGGGCAGATATTTCTGACTGACTTGTGAGAACTTTCCTCGTCCATATAATGACGATATACTGCGCCGCTGGCGAACGATTCCGAGGACGGCCTTTGTCTGCACTGACATTTACTCTCCTCGTTAATCGGCCAGTAAATGGCCACTTCTGTTTAACTAGGGATCAAACTGGCCGGCACTTTCCCATGGAAATGAAACGACATGAGGGGAAGAGAGGGAATCAGGAGAGTAATTGGAGACACCATGCGCTGCGTAAAGTACGTGTCATCAGCTTCTTCAAATTGGGCCATCGAGAGGGCACTCGCCGGGCCAGAGAGGTGAAGAAGTGTTTCTGGTGAATGTGGAGTAGAATCCTACAGCTTGAAACCTCCGAGCAGACACGCCCACCACCCCCAGCACCCCCAGCACCCACACCCCTGCTGCTGCCACACAAGTCAACAGATGTCTGGAGCGTTTGTGATTGCTCACTGAACGTTAACTGTAGGTTAAGAGTGAGACATTTCCACCTCACCGGGTGCTAAAATAATTGTCAGCAGTAATTTAACTTGGTGTTCACATGTGGAATAACAGTTCTTTTAGGTGAACTGAATCAGAATCGGTTCAGTAAAAAGACTCGGTGTCAGTGAGTGATTCGTTTTGTGTCACTTTCGTATTTAAAATAAGATTCATTTTCAGTAGATCTTCTCAGTCAGTAATTCCGTACAGTTCGTGTTTACCCAAAAGAGACGTTCTTTTGAACAAGTCTTTCACCAACGGGACAAAGCAGAAACACCGGACCACGATGGGCTCACCTTTGTCCTGGCAGGAGCATCTGGCTGCTTGGGGTTCGAATCTCCTGCAGGTCGTCCAGGTGTGGAGAAGTCAAGTCTTCCCCTTCCTCCACGGGCTAACACGGCCTTCAGACGCTGGTAGTCGGGCTGCTGTTGGTGGCCCAGGGAGCTCACATGGAGGAGGAACGTGGCCACCTCGTCTGCACGGGCACAGGACACGGAGGGCAGAGGAATTAAAACTGGCAGGAAAGCACTGGTTTGAGATGGATTGAGACGTTTAGTATCTGCTGAGAGTAACGTTGGATTTCAGACTGCGTCCTCAAATCCTTTCTGTGACTCATGAGGCAGCTGAGATGAGGTGCACCTGAAGGTCTCACCGTCCAGATAATGTACCGCCTCGCTATGTATCTCCTCACAGATTAGCAGGCTGCTGGAGACATCCGCTGAGTGTGTGTGTGTGTGTGTGTGTGTCATACACCGGCAGCGTCAATGCATCACACACTGCCCAGACGCCGTGTATGACACATAGGACGAGCGGCTCGTACACACACGGTTACGTGATGCATCCCTGCCTCTTATCTGCGGCGGGCAGCTGGGCCGTTGTCAGCCGAGGAGCAGTCGGTCGGCAGCGAACACGACGCAGTGAGCCCTCACACAGGTGTGACCTCTTCTTCTAAGGAGGCCAGATAACGCGCCACAAACTTTGAAAGGCGTGTCAGCGGGACAGACATTTAATTGTTCACTCATACTGCAGCTCCTGATAAGTGAAGGAGAGATGAAGTGTTTTATTCTGGGTGGATTTGATCCCCGTGTCTTCTAGTCCCTTGTTTTTAATGCTGCATTCACTGCTCCGCCGGCTTCAAAACCACGAGAACTTCACTACCAGTTTCATCAGATAGCTATTTTTCCATGTTTTCAGTTCATTCATTTCATTTCCAGTTCCACGTAATATTTCTAATTTCCAATCAAAGTGTCTCATTTCTAGTTAAAAAATCACTTTACACTTAAAATAAGATGCATTACCTGGAAAAAGCAACTTGTTTTTTGACATCGTTCACTTGTTTCAAACAAATGTTTACAACAAGTAGAAAAATCTGCCAGTGGAGCAAGTGTTTTTTTCCCTCTTAACACAAGCAAAAGGCCTAAAAAAGATGTAAAGTCAATTTAGACTTAAAATAAGACACATGACGTAACGCGTTGGGTCCGATTATTGTGGGTCGTGTTGTTTGTTACCTGTGCTGGCTCCGTTCAGCGACAGCTGCTGGACGGACTGTGGCAGCTGATCCATCAGTCTGACAGGGCAGAAAGACAGAGACAGAATGAACATTAAGAACCCGGTAACTTCTACTGACGGACCAGGTCTCAGTACATCAGAAGATCCTCCAAAGGTTGATTCTTGAGTTCAAAACGTGAAAGACGTCTTTTGATATCGATTCGTCATCCACGGCTGATGAAAACCCCAAAACCCTGTATCTCAAAAAATGATAATTATCAACAACAGGAGGCTCACAGAACAACCTCAGACCGGATTCAGAGCAGGAGATGGATTTCATTCTGTTCTAACAATGGCTG
>CAAKHB010007920.1:48439-58859 GCA_901007665.1 Aeoliscus strigatus | reverse complement strand
ATGCGGCCGGAGGCCAGATGACACAACTACAAAGTCGATCATTGACATCCGGCCCAAGGTGTCCTGGTGCCACGTGTGCTTATGGACACCCTTATGCTCGAACATGGTGTTCGTTATGGACAAACCGTGACTAGCACAGAAGTCCAATAACAGACACCACTGTGGTTCAGATCAGGGGGGCCGTTCCTCCCAATCACTCCCCCCCAGGTGATACTGTCGCTGCCCACGTGGGCGTTGAAGTCCCCCAGGAGAACGATGGAGTCCCCGGCTGGAGCACCTTCCAGTACTCCCCCCAGGGCCTCCAAGAAGGCCGGTTACTCTGCACTGCCGTTTGGCCCATAGGCCGACACGACAGTGAGAGACCTATCCCCCACCCGAAGGCGAAGGGAAGCGACCCTCTCGCTCAATGGGGAAAACTCCAACACATGGCGACTAAGCTGGGGAGCTATGAGCAAGCCCACACCAGCCCGTCGCCTCTCACCGCGGGCAACTCCAGAATATTAGAGAGTCCAACCTCTCTCAAGGAGATGGGTTCCGGAGCCCAAGCTGTGCGTGGAGGCGAGCCCGACTATCTCTAGCCGGTACCGCTCAGCCTCCCGCACAAGTTCGGGCTCTTTCCCCCCCAGCGAGGTGACATTCCATGTCCCCATAGCCAGAGTCATTGTCCGGGGTTTGGGTTGCCAGGGCCCTCGCCCGCAGCCGCTACCCAAACCACATTGCACCCGCCCCTTCTGAGCCTTCCTGCGGGTGGTGGGACTACAGGAGGGCGGGCCCACGTTGCTCCTTCGGGCTGTACCCGGCTGGGTCCCGTGGGCAGAGACCCAGCCACCAGGCGCTCGCCCACGAGCCCCAACCCCAGGCCTGGCTCCAGGGTGGGGCCCCGGTGACACCAATCCGGGCGACGTGCGCGTCCTTGCTTTTAAAATTGTTGTCATTGGGGCAGTTTTGAACCGCTCTTAGTCTGACCCGTCTCCTAGGACCTGTTTGCCCCGACAACATAGCCCCTAGGATCATTCGGGTACTCAAACCCCTCCACCACGGTAAGGTGGCGGTTCAAGGAGGGGTGTTTTATTTGTTGTATTAAACCTCCAGACTCAAATCCAAGGAAAATGCCAGCTTTTCTTTCTGTTTCCTGGGACACACTGTCTGTACTCATGTATGGCATGAAATCAGCTGCAATTCAGTGAACTCTATGACTGCTGGCACACATGATGCAGCAGATCTTTAAATTCAGAGTTACTTTGGTTGTAGTTGGATGTGTGTGTGAGACGAGTGTGCTCACAGAAAATGTCTGCTTCCCTCCGATGACAAACGTCCTGATCTGTCAGGAATCAAAGCAACTGAACGACAATAACTCTGGAGCCAGTGAACGTTCTGTGACCTGAGCAGTTGTAATTGTTTGTGTTGGGAGTGTTTTATGTGTGTGAGGTCAACTTCCCAGGGCTGAGGGTTCGGTGTGCGGCGCTCCAATCGCACAAAGCAGCTAAACTATGGTTCATGGGCCTAAAGGGAGAATCACTGAACAATCCGTGGTCCAGTCCCTCGTGGCTCCTAAAATACTGATATGAGAAACTCATTTAAATAATGCAGTCTCATGAGTCTCACAGTCGAGTTTCTCATGTTTTCTTTGTTTTCCTTCAATATCTTTGCAAACAAACAATGCAGTTGTCTGAGTGAAACACCCCCCACCCCCAGGCCGCCATCTGCCGCAGCAGCCAGCCGCTGTCTGGCTTCAGTGCTCGCTGCCTGGAGGACGAGCAGATGCTGGAGGCCATCTTGAGGTCCAATCCCCGCAGTGACTTCCTGTATGTGGTGGACACCCGGCCCAAGGTGAGACCTTTCCACACACACGTGTATGTTCAGGTGGGCATTTCTTTTCATCAGCCTGCACGTGCTCACAGATGTACAAACATCAAATGGATGAATATTATGTAACATCTGTGTGTTATCCTCCTTCCTGACTTGGAATGAAACGTCCTTGCAGTTGAATGCGATGGCCAACTGAGCTGCGGGGAAGGGCTACGAGAATGAAGACTACTACTCCAACATCGAATTCCAGTTCATTGGCATCGAGAACATCCATGTGATGAGAAACAGCCTACAAAAAATGCTAGGAGGTAGTTAAATTCAGTTCAATTTAATTTACCTCACTGTGAGAGAAACATAACAGACATACAGATACAGAACAACCAAGACCTGTAACCGCAGCAATGGGAGAAGATGAATGAATGAATGAATGAATGAATGAAAGAACAAATATCAAAAACAAGAACTATACACACACACACACAATATCTACACTGCCTGTCCCCGCAGCTCTGTGGTAAAAGCAGGAGACTGTGTCTGTAGGATGTAGGGTGACGTGGTGATGGAGTGTGTGTGTGTGAGTGAAATGATCATCAGTGAAGCAAACTCAGTGTTCAAGTCGCTCCAAGTGCATCGGGTCTGAACTCTCTCCCATCAAACCATCCATCATCACATGTTTCAGCACTGCGCTGTTTGTGGAACACGATGTATATTTTTCTGTTTCCATGACCTGAATGCTTCACATCACGGAGTCAGAGTGAGATGCTGCTCTCCCCCCTCCCCCGTCTCACTGTTCTCCCTCCGTTCTCCCCCGTACCTCCCTTGTCCCTCTGTTCTCCCTCCGTTCTCCCCCGTACCTCCCTTCACCCTTCTGTCCTTCCGTTCTCCCTCCCTTCTCCCTTGTCCCTCCGTTCTACCTGTTTTCCCCCGTCCATCTGTTCTCCCCCATCCCTCCGTTCTCCCTCCGTTCTCCCCCCGTCTTGTCCCACTGCCTTGGTGCTGGCTGGGCCGTGCTGGGCTGGGGTCTCACGCGGGCCCCCAGGAGGGTTTCTGGGTATTGTGCAGGGGCACTCCTAGAAAGACTTTGAATCCATCTGGATTTTATTTCAGAGCTATTTTGGTTTCCTGCAGTGGACAATCCATGACCTTCACCCTGAGGGCGTGAGAATGATGGGATTTCAAGTCTGAAAAGTTCTAGCTGTTCTTAAGTTGTGATAACTCTTTGCCCCCCCAGGCAGCACAGGGGGCGTCTCTGATGCTGGAGACAGCTCCTACTCCCCAGATACATTAAAAAACAGTCAAGACCTCCAGCAGCTTTCATTAAGTCCAGTGAACTGGATTCACCTGCTCGCTTCAGGCGTGTACTTCCACATTAATGAGGCGCATCACTGGCTCCACTGACATGACTCAGCATGTTCAACATTCACAATCTTACTTGAAAAAACATGACAAACCACTGCCACTGCATGATGAACCCTCCTCAAGCCATCAGCACAGCCAGCTGCAGATTTTTGCAATAATGATGATAATGCAGAAATGTTAGTTCACTCATGTTTGCTAATTGTTTGTTAATCAGAGTCAGAATTACTTAATGTTCGTTACAACAGCTCCGGCCAAGAAAAAGAGTTAATACAACGAGAGAGAAAAAAGACACAAAAAATCATTAAATCAATCAATCAATAAATAAAGAATTATTATTATTATTATTACTATTATAAAAGTAAATACTGTGGGCAACATGAATGTCTAGAACTAGAAGTCCACCTGAATGTCAGATATTTGATATCAGACTGCAACTCACCTGAACCAAGTGATAACAAAAGAGAACGTCTGCTGTGCGGTTTAATAAAGTGTAGTAATCAGGTGTAACTTCCTGTTTCCTGTCAGTGAGACAGCTGTGCTGTGCTTTCAGTGTGCGAGCTGCGGTCCCCCTCCATGTCCGACTTCCTGGTGGGTCTGGAGAGCTCAGGCTGGCTCAAGCACATCACAAAGCTGTTCTGGATGCAGGCGTTTTCGTCGCAAAGGTTTGTCTGGAGGTTAATCTGACTGTCTGCTGCCAACAGTCTTGTTGCACACACACGTGTGTGTGTGTGTGTGTGTGTGTATGTGTGTGCGCCTGTGTGTGTCTGTGTCTATGTGTGTGTCTATATGTCTGTGTCTGTGTGTGTGTCTATATGTCTATGTCTGTGTGTGTGCGTGTGAGCGCAGGCTGTTGCCGAGGAGGGCGTCAAAGTTCTGGGCCACTGTTCAGATGGTTGGGACCGGACTGCCCAGGTGTGTTCGGTGGCCAGAGTACCGGACCCTCGGAGCACTGATGGTGTGTTTGAAAACTACATGAACTGTGATTTAGTGAAATGAGGGATACTCTCTAGCTCATGGGGAATCTTCATACACAGTGTAGTAGCTGGTGCTTTGGGGGATTTAAAGTTCCCACAGAGGCTGAGGAGGTTTGAGAACCCAGAACGAACCTTCCATCTCCATTAATACAAGTATCTTTCTGCACTTAGCTGCTCATTGAGAAGGACTGGATCTTGTTTGGACACAAGTCTTCTGTTTCCATCAAATCGTCCTCACCTCTTGTCCAGGTGCAATCACCTGGTCGGAGACCCCAAAGAGGTTCTCCCATCTTGGCTCAGTTCCTGGAGTGTGTGTGGCAGGTGATGGAGCAGTTCCCCTGCGCCTTCCAGTTCAATGAGAAGTTCCTCATCACAAAGGTTCGTCTGGAGGTTAATCTGACTGTCTGCTGCCAACAGTCTTGTTGCACACACACGTGTGTGTGTGTGTATGTGTGTATGTCTTGCAGTTGTATGTCTTGTATGTATGTCTACTCCTGCCAGTACGGCAACTTCATCGGCAACAGCCAGCGGGAGCGTCTGCAACTGCTGTGAGATTCAAAGCGCCATCTTTGTCCTTTGTTCACAGGTTCTATCCACGTTGGTTTTTAAGCTTTGACCTCCATGCAGGCTGAGTGAGAGGACTCATTCTTCACTGTGGTCCAACCACTCAGACTACATCAACCCTGTGTACTGACCAGATGGCAGCCAGACGCAGGGGCTCCTCCGGCCATCTACTGCCCCCTACTGTTTCAAGTAGGTTCCCTCCAACTGCAGCCAACTCGGCTTCATCTCTTACTATTTCCTGTTCGAGCTGAGTTCTGAGAAAAAAACAAAAATGTCCAAATTAGGAAAATGTTTCCTATTGCCATAAGTTGTCGTCAAATTTGTTGTGAGATGTGTTTTATATTTGTAATGCACTAACATTGTCTGAGGTCAGCCCAGGACAACAAGTGGAAATTAGCTTCCCTGCTAAATTTGGTGCACTGATCATGTTATTGTTCTGTAGATAACTAATCTAATGTCAGTTCACACTGTCCGAATAAATATTATTATTAATAATAATAACATCAATAACAACAATACTAATACTAATAACAACATGAATACGAGAACGAAAGACGGATGTGATTCTTGCAGGTTTTGGATAGGACTTTGCAACAGCTTTGACCGCGGGATGCATCCAGTCTGCAGAAGAATACCTGCGATCCGTCAGAGAGGAGACGCAGCAGCTGGAGGAGATGCTTACCTCACACAGACAAGCGAGCCGGAAAAAATTGTGTTTATGAGTGAATGCTTGTTTGCTTGTTTTTAACATTTTCATGAACAGTGGTCACTTCCTTTAATTTGCATGTCCTTAAAAGTAAAACAATATTTTGTATCCATCATACATGAAAGGGTTTAAAGATTACTTTAAAATAAAACTGAACATCAATTCACCTTAGATGTAAAGCAAAATGAAAACATTCTCTTTTATAATACTTTATGCATGAAAGGGTTAAAGAATGACTACCGTGTGAATGCTGACCATCTGTGACATCATCAATAGAAAATAGCTCCGAGTGTCGCCCAGACAACAGCCTCCTCCGACCGAAGCCCCACAGCCTGGGCTTTGGGGAGCGAGCTGGACCTGGCCAACACCCCTCAGGACTACACAGGGGGCTTCCTCACCAGCAGCCCCTGTCAGTGGAGAGCAGCGGACAGCAGTCCGTTGATCATCTCACCTCGGGACGTGAACAAAACCAACCATTCCAACAGCAGTGACCCAGAGTCTGGGATCGGAGATGTGAGCTGCCATTCCCCCCTCGGGAAGGACAGCAGCCAGGATCAGGACTTGGATGAGGCTGCTGCCTGAGCTCATGTGATGAGGAAGCTTGCAGACATATGAGCAAACACCAACATCACCTCCATGTAGCAGCCAGGCTGCAAACTGTCTCCATGTCACGTAACAGAAATGTTTGTGATGTGATGTCGTGGAACCTTCTGCAGGTAAATGTGTCTAGCTGCTGACGTTGACACAGGTGAAAGTGAGAATCTGTTGATATAATCATCCTCACACAGAAAATAGTAACTTGCTTCTAGCATATCTAGATGTAACGTTTAATTTAGCCTTTATCAGAACAAACTGAAGCATGTTAAGGTAACATGAACTGAGGTCTGATACATTTGTGTTTCAGTGTGTGTCTGATTAGACATTTCATCCCTAGATGATCACTTAGAGAATGAATAAATTGGATGTGAACAATGCACAGATCACGAAGCATGGTATTTTCTGTTTTTGACTGCTGTTCTTGCTCATGTTTCATGTGTATTTGTTGCAAAGCATTTTCACATAACTATTTCTTTGTTACTTATTCATGTGGAATAAAAGCCTAATTTGTTCAGGTGTTAGTGAAATGGGAATTTGTGAATATTATGTGAAATAAAGATATTGTTCAATGTCCTAATTTTATTTTGCTTTGATCTTGATTATCTCTACTATCTTATTATTGAATTTGTCAATGTATGTTTTTTTTGTATTCCTCCAGCTCAATACAACATAACAGCTTTTCAGAAAACTTGCATTAGAAAAGTTACTTGGAGGTGTTTACCACGTTGATTTTCAAAATAGCATATATCACATCTAATTTTATATATATACACACACACATGTAAACGTGTACAAAGTAAAACGCGCAGGAATTAAATCAGCAGTTGCGTAAGAGCACGTGGTGTTACGCATACAAACGCACATTACGTGCCGGCGTACGTCATGACGTGGATCAGCAGCAGCAGCAGGGTCAGCTGTGATGGCAACCGCAGGTTGACATCGGTTCAGTGTTGAATATAAACTGTGTAAAAGTCACCGGAAACTCCACCGGCACTGAAAAGTGGGTAAAATAACAGTTGAGAATAGTAAAGACTTTAAACAGGTAGCGGTTTGCGGAACGGTGAGTGGACACGGCTGATGGGAGCTACATAGAGCCTCCGAATGTGTGTGAGAGTGTGTGTTTGCGCTAGTTAGTCGTCACTTATGCTTACACACATACACACACACTCATATGTTTACCTGTCGAGGCAGCTGCAACATCACAGGTGTGTACGCTGCTCACGTTAGCTGCTGCTAGTTGCTAGCTAACCCGGCGACTTGCTACCTTCATGTTCACAGCAGCTAGCTTAAAATGCTACGTCTAACTATGGAATTTAGCTCCAGTTGAACAAAGCTGCCTGAGGTCAGTACATCTGTCCACTGCTCAGACTGAACATGTCATGTGTTGTGAAATGGCACATTCCACAGTACATTCAGCTGTTTGTGTCAGATGTCACTTTGTTTGGTTTTTGTGATTAGTATTCCTATTCCTAGGTAATTCTTTCCCTTGGTCTTCATGTTCCAGTGGCACTATGCCCGCTGCTACTGTGGATCACAGCCAAAGAATATGTGAGGTTTGGGCCAATAACCTGGAGGAGGAGCTGAAGAGGATCAGACATGTCATTCGAAAATTCAACCACATTGCTATGGTGGGTGTCGCTCACACGCCCACACCCTCTTGTCTCTTCTGCAAGGCTGTATTTCCTTGGCAGGTAATGAGTCTGTCTTTCGCAGGACACAGAGTTTCCAGGTGTAGTAGCCCGGCCAATCGGGGAATTCAGAAGCAACGCCGACTATCAGTACCAGTTACTGCGCTGCAATGTGGATTTGCTCAAGATAATCCAGCTGGGACTCACGTTTATGAATGAACAAGGGGAATACCCTCCAGGAACATCCACATGGCAGTTCAATTTTAAGTTTAACCTCACGTAAGATGACTTTCCTGGCTCTTCTCATTCGGATGCATTCATCCGCCTGGTTGTTGATGAACTACCTGAATAGGTTACTGTCACATGACCACTCACAAATGTCAGTTTTTATATTATCTCAGATTTGGTTCATGCTGTCTTCTCTCTCTTGTCAGAGAGGATATGTACGCGCAGGACTCCATCGAGCTCCTGACCACGTCGGGCATTCAGTTCAAGAAGCACGAAGACGAAGGCATCGAGACACTGTACTTTGCGGAGCTGCTGATGACGTCAGGAGTGGTGCTCTGTGATGGCGTCAAGTGGCTGTCGTTCCACAGGTACTCTGCTTCTATTTATAACACAGTCAGCCACTTCGACTGCTGCAGGACTCATTCCCCCAGCAACGACCATTCTCTGTGTATGTAAAATGGTTGAATTGGCTGTGAGCTGCTAGTTGTCTAGAAGCTGATTTCAGGGCAGTTTGTGAAACTTAGAGGAAGAAATATCAAGGAATTAATTTCAAATGATTTATTTTTTTAAACAGGAAACAGGATTTACACAAAACCAACACCACCCAGCTGCTGTGACGTCTTCCTTCGCACTCTTTCACATTTTCAGTTGAGACATGCTGCTGTTGGCCTGATGGGTGACGTCTATGGTGTGCATGTGTGCATGTGTGTGTGTGTGCGTGTGTGTGTGCCTTGTAGCGGTTACGACTTTGGATATCTGATTAAGATTCTGTCCAACGCCAACCTGCCTGAGGAAGAGGTCGACTTCTTTGAGATTCTTCGCCTGTACTTCCCGGTCATTTACGATGTCAAGTACCTGATGAAGAGCTGTAAAAACTTGAAGGTACAAACGTGTCACCATGGAGTTACAGTCATTGTCCCCCGTTTTCATTTCCTGTGTTCTACATTCTACAGACAGTTTGAATTAATGGGTGTTAACTGCACTTTTTATTTTTTGTGACCTAGCCAGTTTTAGTCATACAGACTCATCAGTGAACCGTCAGTGGTGTGACTGTCAGTGGTCTGTTAATGGTGTGACTGTCAGTGGACCGTCAGTGATGTGACTGTCAGTGGTGTGACTGTCAGTGGTTTGTCAGAGGACCGTCAGTGGTTTGTCAGGGGACCGTCAGTGGTGTCAGTGGTCTGCTAGTGGTCTGTCAGTGTTGTGACTGTCAGTGGACCGTCAGTGGTGTGAGTGTCAGTGGTTTGTCAGAGGACCGTCAGTGGTCTGTTAATAGTGGGAGTGTCAGTGGTCCATCAGTGGTCTGTCAGTGGTGTGACTGTCAGTGGACCGTCAGAGGTGTGAGTGTCAGTGGACCGTCAGTGGTTTGTCAGTGGTCTGTCAGTGGTCTGTTAATGGTGTGACTGTCAGTGGACCGTCGGTGGTGTCATTGGTGTGACTGTCAGTGGTGTGACTGTCAGTGGACTGTCAGTGATGTGACTGCCAGTGGTCTGTTAATGGTGTGACTGTCAGTGGACCATTGGTGGTGTCAGTGGACCGTTGGTGCTGTCAGTGGACCGTCAGTGGTGTGACTGTCAATGGACCGTCAGTGGTGTGACTGTCAGTGGACTGTCAGTAGTCTGTCAGTAGTCTGTCAGTGGTCTGTTAATGGTGTGACTGTCAGTGGTGTGACTGTCAGTGGTGTGACTGCCAGTGGTGTGACTGCCAGTGGTCTGTTAATGGTGTGACTGTCAGTGGTCTGTTAATGGTGTGACTGTCAGTGGACCGTCGGTGGTGTCAGTGGACCGTCAGTGGACCGTCAGTGGTGTGACTGTCAGTGGACCGTCAGTGGTGTGACTGTCAGTGGTCTGTTAATGGTGTGACTGTCAGTGGACTGTCGGTGGTGTGTCTGCCAGTGGTCTGTTAATGGTGTGACTGTCAGTGGACCGTCGGTGGTGTGAGTGGACCGTCAGTGGTGTGACTGTCAGTGGACCGTCAGTGGTGTGACTGTCAGTGGACTGTCAGTGGACTGTCAGTGGTGTGACTGCCAGTGGTCTGTTAATGGTGTGACTGTCAGTGGACCGTCGGTGGTGTCAGTGGACCGTCAGTGGTGTGAGTGTCAGTGGACCGTCAGTGGACTGTCAGTGGTGTGACTGCCAGTGGTGTGACTGCCAGTGGTCTGTTAATGGTGTGACTGTCAGGGGACCGTCGGTGGTGTCAGTGGACCGTCAGTGGTGTGAGTGTCAGTGGACCGTCAGTGGTGTGACTGCCAGTGGTCTGTTAATGGTGTGACTGTCAGTGGACTGTCAGTGGTGTGTGCAGTGGTCTGTTAATGGTGTGACTGTCAGTGGACCGTCAGTGGTGTGACTGTCAGTGGACCGTCAGTGGTGTGACTGTCAGTGGACTGTCAGTGGTGTGACTGCCAGTGGTCTGTTAATGGTGTGACTGTCAGTGGACCGTCAGTGGACTGTCAGCGGTGTGACTGTCAGTGTGGTGTTTCAGGGTGGGCTGCAGGAGGTGGCGGAGCAGCTGGAGCTGGAGCGAATCGGGCCACAGCATCAGGCCGGTTCTGACTC
>CAAKHB010007920.1:21053-33896 GCA_901007665.1 Aeoliscus strigatus | reverse complement strand
AGGAAGTGTCGAGCAGAATCTGGGAGAAAGGCATTAATTAAATGGTTCTGGCAGAGCCAGATTCCAGAGTGGAATCAGTAAATAAACAAACAACACGTCATAAAAAAACAGATACAGTTCAAATGAGATGAATAATTAGCTCAATATCCTCTCGGGTTCTTCTCGTGTCATCACTTTTTATTTGAGACCTCCAACAGCAGTGAGACACTGCAGCAGCATGCATCAACCCTTCGTCTTGGCGGGCTGCAGCAGACACACACACCTTCTCCTGATGAAGACAGAGAGGAAGACAAGGAAGTTCAGTGTCAATTTACAATTGACATGAACCCATTTATCTTCATGGAATACGATGCAAAATCCAAATTACAGTAACTAATGTTGACATTTGCGTTGTCAATATCATAGTGTGTCCATGTCACTGATTACTGCTTTTAAATTCAGTCAGTAAATATAGTTGAAATGTCACAAACTACTTCACAATATACTCAATCAAGACTAAACAACAAATTTGTCAAAAATAAGTCAATACAGACATAAAGTACAACAACAGACGACAGAAACAGTAACGACGAGTCCTAAAAGCTTCAGCTTGAAGGTGTTGTATTGTACTCTGCACAACATCAGAAGACATCAGAGGGTTTCGTCTGATCGGTGTCAAATATCAGACAATTAATTCACTGCTGACAGATGAAGTTCAGGTACAAGAACCCGGCCACAGTGAAATACTGACTTCAATTACCCAGTGTTTGCAGAACCCTGTGGATCAGGTTGGAGCTCAGGTTTTATCAGAAGCAGCTTATCCAGTTCTCTCCTGAGAGGAGCTGTTCCTTTGAAACATTCATACAGCTTGAACCTGCCCTACTCCAGCTCGCACACACTGACCAAAGCTGGTGTCTGGTGACGTTCATATTCCAGGGTAACTCAATATTCAGTCACCTCAAACTCAGAGATTCTAAAACTGCAACTGCTGCTGCACTGGACCAGGAATCCTGCCTCAGTCCCAGTGGAGGCTGTGTGAATGTGTTCAGTCTTCAACTACGGCTGTGTGAGCATAAGTGTGAGTATGAGTATGAACATGTGAAAGAGAAAACACGTTGATGTATGTATGCAGGACACAAACCCTTTTTTTACCACAAGGTTATAGGAACAACTGGTTATGAATTGAGGAGCTTGTATAGCTGTGACTGAATAATATAATACTGTGTGTGAATTACTCTGTACTGGCATGTATATGTAGGTACCATATACCAGGGAACCACTGTAACCCCACCCAACGGAACTGTCTTTAAGTGTGAAATAATACAAAAATGTATGACAAACCTATTTGCCCGCAAGTTCCTTCTTCATGCATGACCTGAAAGAGGTGAATCTCTCCTCCACTCGAACACCCTGTGTGTGTGTGTGTGTGTGTGTGTGTGTGTGTGTGTGTGTGTGTGTGTGTGTGTGTGTGTGTAAAAGGAAAGAGAGCAGGAAAACATTATGAGGGTGTGTAGTTTCTGGACGTTCCACTAGATGGAAGTAGAGTGTCAGTGCAGACTTGTTGGCTTCAGTTGTGGAGGTAAGAGGGTCACATGCACCACCAGCTAAAGAAGAAGATTCATATTTCCTGTTTACTTCCAATGTAATCTGTTCTGTTCCATACACTGATGAAGAACACATTTTATCCCTCTTATCATTCTAGAAAAAACTGCATGTGTATTTTCTTTACAAACCTGTTGTTGAAGGATTTGCCATCACGTTCCATAAGATGGAGAACGTCACGCCATCTTCATCTTAATCTATGGCAGTAACATCCCTCATCATTGGCTTCTATATATATTTTGCTTATTATGTTTTTCATGTGCCATGTCAATAGTGCATTCTTCATTCTGAGACACTCTTCTATTTCATAACTTTGCTGCTTTGACACTGAAAATGTCCCCGCTGTGGGACAATAAAGCCTTATCTTATCTTATTTTACGTGGGTCTAATTGCGTAACAGTGGTTTACTGTAAGGACGAACATCAAATGTCCCTGTCACCCTGTTCGGCCTTCACTGGGTCTGAGCTCTTCTCTCACACAGGTGTCCTGTCTGCTCCGTCCTCCGAGGAGACGCTCATATAGCCGGAGGAGGAGGAGTGATGGGCACGTCAGATAGGAGCAGAAATAAATGACTGCAGTGGCGGTCTCACCCTTTTGCCACGGTGTAGTCGGTCCTTCATGACGCCAATGAACTCCTTGTGGCTGAGTTGACCGTCATGATCTTCATCAAAGATCTTGAAAACTGTGTTCACCACGTGGCTGGACAACTTGATGCCTGTAGCCACGTACACCCCACGGCTGAACTCCTCTGAGGGGGCGCAGCAAGAGAACAGGAAGTGAGTTTCTACACAACAGTATTTACACTTTCCAGGAATAGTTGTTTACAGCTGATGTGATCTGATGATCTGAACATCTGAAACCAAGTGTGCTTGTTGGTTAAATTAAGATGAAAGGGTTTAAAGCTGGTCTCACTTCCTGCAGAGGACATCTGTTCTGGTCAGGATCAAAAGATACAGTGACAAACAACACGGTTAAAATGGTACGGAACCTGTGGAAAAACAGTCTCACCCAAGCCGAGGTAAAGAAGCTGCATCCACCACTGCAGCGTGTTTCACACAAACATTCATGGTTTGTGAATTTGTGTTGACATTTCCACAAACTACATTTAACGTCTCTCCCTCAGAGGACACGATGGCCAATCAATCAACAAACTGTTTGAAAGCTGATTTTATTTTTGAGATGTGTAATTTTTCGTTTAATTGCATTAGTGACAAAACCATGTACTGTTTGTCTGACTGGTGAACGAGGAGACAAATTAGTTTGTCCTCAGTCAGATCCCAATGTAAGGTGAAAAGCTACATCAGAGTAAACAAATTCAAAGTAAATACATCTTTACCTTGACCTATGGAGCGGTTTGCAAAATTGTACATCTGCATGGCGATGGCAAAATCCTCCAGGTTGTTGAGGAACTGGAAGAAGGATCGAAACTCTTCAAAGACAATTCCCTGCAAAGAGACCACATCCATGAAGTCAGATGAAATGACACCTAACACGGCATGTGTCAGCACAGCTCGTCCGTTCGTCCTGACACGAATCCTTCAGCATGTGCGAGACCTTGAAACCATCAGACAGATAACACACCCAGACAGATAAAGTATACATTGCTGGATTTTCCCTGCACAGTATGGACACGCTGAACTGTCAGCGGCAGCGGGGCATGGTGATTCTAGCTTTTGGGAAGAGGTCAGGCCACTCACAGACTTTTCTTAAGGCAGATTAACCTGATACTTGAATAAACAAAAACAAAAAGTGATGAATCCCCAAACATCTCAGGCTTGGCTGCCGACTCAAACACTGAGCCTATTGATCTCCAGTCAACCATCCCGCGGCTACTAGCTCCATCTCCCGCCTGGGGCCCCAAGAGCAGGTAATGCACACAGCCTAACAAATGGAGTAATGACTAATCTGGGATGCTTTGCTGTTTTAACAAGGTGTGGGCCATAAAATATCTCTTAGCCTAATGACGAGTCCCACTTGATTATCAATGGAGATCAAGCAACAAGCTACTCGAGGCTGCTGACGAGCTGCTGCCGTCTTTTCATGTGGGTCACAGAGCCGAGGAGGAAAACACATTGAAGCTAAAATGAAGATGTTTCACTCAACGGTCTTTTCTCACCGCTGTATCCAAAGAAACGAAAGAGCTGAGTAACTGGGATGGAAGGGT
This sequence comes from Aeoliscus strigatus, assembly GCA_901007665.1. Lineage (NCBI taxonomy): Eukaryota > Metazoa > Chordata > Actinopteri > Syngnathiformes > Centriscidae > Aeoliscus > Aeoliscus strigatus. The sequence continues at coordinate 30,151 of CAAKHB010007920.1, read as the reverse complement.
TTTTTTCACACCACAAAAGGGATGAATTAAAGAAAAGACAAAGTCGAGAAATGCCTAAACTTTTTTCAGTGAAATGAAATGTATGATGCCAACTTCTCTGTGCATGAATTGTGGCAATAGCTTGCCTAGCATAGCTCTGAAACAAGGGGAACAGCTAGGGGAAAAAACACTCTGGGATGAAACATTTTCAACGTGTCAATTTGTGTTGGAATGTTAAGATACTTTGGAAACCATTTTCAAATTCAAACTTTTTCAAAGCAACTAGCAGCTAACTTAGCATAGCCTAACATTAATTCAGCAAGCATAATGTAATGGAGGCAGAAAAAAGAGCTGTCCCCCAAAGCAAGAACATCTTTTAAATCTGCGATGAAGCAATTCGAGCTGTCCAAATACAGATGGACTTAAGCGCAATACAGTGTGCCAATTGTTAGAATGTTGTTTAAAATGTTTTAAATACTGTTATCTTAATGTTTTTCTTTTATTGAGTTGTTTAGCTCATTGTTTCACACCACTTTTTATTGCTCCACTGTCACGGTACAACCTGTTGTATAATGACAATAAAAGATTTACACGTTATTCTTCTACTCTACACCATGCAATGAGCACATGCAGCACCTTTTCATCAGGCATGGTGGGGCGCACATTCGCCAAGTAGCTGCTGACGTCATCCACGTTAGTGTAGCGAAGAAGGATCTGGGCGAAGTCCTCTTCGCTGATGGTGGGCATGCCTTTGGAGTAGGAGAGGAACTCGATCTCAAGTAGTTCTGTCTGCAAGTTGTCCATGAACCTGGGCAAGAGAAACAGCAGCCGTTGACAGCTAACGCCAGCACCAGAGGCTCAGCACAAAGCAACACCTAACATGGTCTCGAGGAGGAGCAGGTTTACGTGTTGAGTGCTCAGCATGTGATGAAATGATGAATGGATGCTACCCAGTGGGACAATCACACACAGCAGAACAGAGGTTTCAAAACTCACTTGTAAAAATCTTCAAATTTCAGCTCAGCCTTCCCTTTTTTCCCAAAGAAGTGAACCAGCAGAGTCGTCTCTGTTTTCTCATTCACATGCTACCACAAGAAAAAAAGTGAGACATACATATGTGACGCTTACGAGCCACATGAATGCATGAAGCCATAAGACAAAGGCGTTACTTTGCACATAATCTCTATTCTGTCACACGCTGCATCTACGACGCTGGCAGGTAAACATTAACAATGGCATTTATTTAACCGTGCAGAAAAGAGCCACAACACATTCAGCTATTGAATAATTAGTCATAGTTAATGGTTGATTCATCACTGGGCCTGAAATGTATGCAAACATGCAGCAGATTCATTGAACATGCTCTGATCCTTGTGACATATGAAACTTGTGTTGGAGGACGTAGTTAAATCAACAAACACAGAACCTACAGTCAGGTGATAGAATTGATCCGATTCACGGAGAAGCATCGCAGCTACCTCAGTGAGAGCAGAAAACACAACATGACTTGTGCCACGTTTGACGGCGTCCCACATGCCGCGGGGCTCCACGTGCTGATCGTCTTTCTTACAAATCTGCGGCAGCAGTTGAAGCACAGCTGTTAGAAGATAAATTACATCTGGCAAACGTTATCCACACGACGGAGGGGATGATGGACAGACGGACAAATACAGGCCGTGGTTGACATGAGGACAGGGATGCACTTGATTAAAGCCAGCCGTTATGTGAGCATCCACAGATTCGGGTTCACGCTGGTTTGCATTCATCCACACTGGAACAGGCAGAAACAGACCTCGGCTGACACTGATGTATCTGAGAGGCCCATCAGCCCTGACATGAGATGGCTCTGCAGCGATGCATGCAGCCTCTTGGCAGCCAACACACATCGAGTGCATTCATGGGACCTTATACATGAAGAGCACATCTCCATTTGGTGCTACGTTGCAGGTAAACACAGGTGATCATCTGCTGGTGTGATCATCTCCTCAGATATAGTAGGATTTCAAGCTTCTGATGCAGCAACGAAGCAGTTCAAAGCTGTTTTTCCCTCAATGACGTCATGTGTTATCTCTATTATTACAGTTTACACAGCTCCCTGCACCGGAACAACTGTCAACAACTGTTTCCTTGTAATCAGTATCATAAAATGATCACATGAAATCTGCGTGGAAAGAAAACATCACTACTTCAGGACAGATGCCGCTCAAGTCTCGACATCACCTCATTCATCAGTGCACGTCCAACCAGAAACAACAAATGAGACATGTGTTCTGAAATAGGACTTGCCACATTTCATAATATTATCTCAATTTGAAAGCCTGGAGGGGAATGTGAGGCAGCTGATAAAACAGCTCTTCTTCCCTGCCTCACTGCTTCTCAGCAGACGAAGAGATTTACAACATGATCCTGCAGCTAATTACACAACTCTTGAATGCACGGTTCCCTTCTCATCCCATGAAAAGATCCTGATAGACTTGTAATTAGAATACGCTGGGGAAAGCCCAACCGCACAGCTGAAGACATGTTTGTTCTGTGAAAAGATTTTTGAACTTTTGGCTGGAAAGATACCTGCAGTAATGCAGAAAGAATCAAAACAAAACAAAAAGAGACACACCTAAAGGTGAAGTCTTCACATGGAAGAAGATGGCTCTCGCTTGTGTGTGTGTGTGTACTGAGAGCTTTTTACAATGCTGCCTGTCCTCTCTGACTGGTATCTTCATGGTCAAACCCATCTCAAAAGGTAACCTGAGCCCGAATACCACTCCTCAAGAAACTGTAAAAATAAAACATGGGGGTCCGGGCAAACCCTCGTCAGGGGAGTGGGTTTTGAAGTGGAATCTCACCCGATGCTGACAAGAGGAGTACATAAATCATCAGCACAGCCCTACCACACACACACTGAGGATAGAGATGATGTACTTCATTTCCAGTGGATGTGACTGAGGTTATCTGGTGTTAGCGGAGATGAGGATGGATGGTGTCCACCTCCAACATACATGTGCTCTGTGGGTGCCAGCTCACTCTGCAGACACACTTCAGCTGCACATGCAACATACAAAACAAGGGAAAATAAGAATGCATACGCTGTGAGAGTGGGATTGACGATGACCGTAGAGCTGCAGGCTCTGAAACCCAGGAAAGAGTCGGGCCGGGGACGGAGGGCGTGACGAACAGCAAGAAGAGAAAATTCATTTTATGACTGAAAGAGGGTTGCAAAAAGCTGATTGATTTTAAATCACAGACATCATCATTTATATGTTTCCGAATCTTCTCTCATCATCCTCAACTTTGTCTGCAAAGCATCAGCGTGTTTCCAAATCTAGAGTACCCATTCTAATGATCTTTTTGATGGCGATGCGGGCTTCAGACTGTCCAGAGATGCTAACATTTGCCCCTCCGATAAGACCTCAAAGAGTTGCTCTTATCGCTCTTTTCAGCTCTGTCTGTTTACATCCACCAGCACGCGGCATCAAAGCCTCAGGCATGTTTTACCCTGTACGACCATATTCACCTCTACCAGTCATACTGTTCAACATTGCTTCAAAGGTTCAGGGGCTGCCGTTGTCAGAACTTGGCGTATGTGTGGTTGCTAATGTTTTAGTGAACTGGTAACGGGTTTATCAGCTGCATGTGGATACTGGCAAAGGGTTGATGAGAGCGGTGAGAGTGAGCCACAGTAGAGTCAGGGGAGGTGGAGATGTGACGTTCCTGAACGAGCCAAATCTTTTGAACATCTCTTTCCGTCACCTACCAGCTGGTCAAACCTTTGCACGTCTTCACTTCCTTCCGTTCTGTCCTTTTTCTTGCGGAAAATTTCCTCCAGCTGATGAGGAGATAAATGATCAAACACAAGGTGACCTATGACAACTTGTGTTTTATCTTATTCTTTTTAATCTTTCTACCTCCATTGTGTTGAGAAAAAGCAGCACACAGTTTCACTGTACATGACAACTCAGACTGTGACATAGCAGATGATAAGGTCGAGACTCGGACTCGTACCACCAGGAACTCTCTTTTGTCCACCATTTCATTCCCATCTGCATCAAACATGTTGAACGCAATCCTGAAGCCTGCGCGCGGTTCTGCAATTCAACAATAAAGTAATTTCACTGCGGTTTTACTGGACAGATGCATGTGTCTGAAGGGTGCACGGGTACCGACTGGTTAGGACGCACAGCAGGAACAGGTACTCTGTGTAGCTGATGACACCTGGAACAGACAGAACAACCAATCACGTAACAAAAACCCAAATGTTCCTTTTGGCACATAACACGGCATCAAATGGCATCAAGGTGACAAATGCTCAAAGTCAAGAACACACATCCAAAGAAGCAGAGCCCACCTTCAGACAAGAGTAATCTCCTCACGCTGACTGATAACATCTTAAAAGGTGCCTTTTACTTCATGCATGGTGTTCCCCTCACACAAACACCGGCTTTACAACGGAGCTGACCTATCTGGACACAAACCCAAACAAACTGGAGGCCTACGGCTTCTGGTCGTGTTTGAGGAACAAGATGTAATACATTCTCCAGTGATCTGTCACTGATTGAGAACGGACGATTCAGGTTTTTGTGTCGTGTCCTTCAGCTCCCTTTGTTGTGTGACACGCAGCGGGGAAGAGTAAGTGTCAGGAGGCTTCTCGTAGACTCCGGAGGCTTCACCCCTCCGCCGCTGAAAGCATTCCCAAGCTTTTGTTTGCTCGGAAAGATAGAGAATCGAGCAAAGATAGTTCTGGGTGACTGCTCTGGGTGTTATGGGAAAAGAATCCAGGTTTGGGGTTTGCTGCAGGGAGACTTCCAGAAAAAGGAGCACTCAGTGGGAAAACAACTGCAAACAAAGTTTTTTTGTTCTCGCTGTGCTTCTACATTTCCTCCAGAGGACGCGTTACTAAGCTGCTAACAGGATGATGTAAAAGCTGAGGTGTGAAAGGATCATTTGTGATGCATCCACGTCTGCAGAGGCACTACGAGTCTCTGCTGGCAGGTAGAATGACAACACATCTGGAGCTTCAAAGCCTCCACAGCTTAAATGGTTGAAGACTTTTAAGATTCCAGCCATGTCTCACCAATACCACACACCTTCACTCCTGGAGGGACCCCCCCACCCCCGCTCTTCTCCCTCCCTCCTCTGCAGCTCAGCCTCTGAGCTCAAGTAGATGTTGTTAGACAATACAAAGAATTCCTCAGAAACACTTCATACAGAGTGGCAGTCCCGGAGATGTAATCCAATGCCGTTCTTAGGCTTCATAATGTCCGCGGTGATCGGGGGGTGGCCAGGGGGACATGTCTCGACATAGCTATGTTCAAACAGCTCCCTCATTCTCCAAAGCAACGCTTTGTTCACAGATCAATCCAGTCCTTCTTCAACTGACAAAGCCACAACGTTTAACAGGAGGATTAAAAGCCCCAAATCCCAGCGCTGGCACTTAGCTAAAGCAACAGAGGAAAGAGCAGAACAGTGAGATCTGATGCTCCACTGGTCCGTCTGACCCGCTGAGCGCAGGAACATGCAGGTGGAAAAACAAGAGATAGGTGACAACTTCATTTTCTACAGGGTGCATTTGCAGCTCTAGTGTGTGATCTGTTATCTGATGGAATCGCTCGCGTTACATTTGTCGAGCTGCAGCAGATCATGATTTTTATTATTGGTCACTAGTAATGAAGAGTAACAGCACGCTTGAGTTCATGGGAGCTGCATCTTCTTTCCCCCTGGAGTTTCAGCTGCAGGGTATCAGATGTCATTTGGACTAAATGTTAACCGGTCATATAAAACCACGCGGCAGCATTCGCACACACACATTTCAGAGCATGTGGGACACACTGAAATGTCATCGGGGTAATGTGAGTCAAGTTAGCATCCACAGAAAAAAGTTGACTGTAATTCACTGCTCAAGTTCTTCATTTCCGTTTCCATAGAAACGTCTTATTTGGAGGAGTGGGCATAAATCAGACTCATTCTGGATATGAACAAAGGACAGCGGCTCTCTGCTGAGGTGACCTGAGAATAAATGAACAGATAAGATTTACAGCTGGAGTGGGGTGGGGGTGAGGGGCAGCTCTAACACGACCCGACAGGACGTGAGAAAACCACAGGAGCAGAAAAAACACAAACAAACTAAATGGATTTAAGTCCAAACTGAATCAGGTAAGAGGGGTTTACGTTACCTCGCTCTTGTAGATTCCTAAACAAATTAGATGATCCTTTCCAAACAGGTGGGGTATCTGCCAGCATCTTCTCCACGTCCTGCAGAAATGGAGGAGACTCACCAATGTCAAGCGATGCTGGTTAATTCTCCAGGTGTTCAAATGCTTGAATGAAACAGGTACTCACCTTCTTTGTGAGTGACTTATAACTCCGTTGCCCTGGAAAAGACATTTTGAAAACTTATCACCATTCCATAGAATCAGGACACAAAAGTGAAAACTGTGTTTGCGTGGACGACGACACGAGCAGCGTACGACCTCAAATACATTCCGATGGTCAATAAAGCAGAAGATAAGATGAAGCCGTCGTAAAAACTTGGCTGGTATAATGGCATCGATAACAGTGGCAATAACCCTCCACCGACACATTTTAGAGCCCGTGTGTGGTGTGATTAGGATCGCTTATGATGGCTGGTTCTCCACTGAGGACAATGAAAGGAGGAGGTTGTTCTCAAGCAGACGTGTATCTGGAGTCCACTCATGTTTCATGAGCTGACAATCAGACTTTTCTGGGATTAAATCAATCAACTGACCCATCCTCAGACATCAGCGCTGTGTCACCATGATGGCTGAGGGTCGATCTTCCTACTCATGTGTCAGTGGTCTAATCAACAACCATCAGAGCGTCTCCTCCTCACATCCATGCTGCATTGTTTGGTCTCTCTGCTCTGGAGTTTGTTGCCACATATATATGAGCCATAAAAGTGGGGTTGCAGATAAAGATGTTTATCTTTATGCAGGTGTTATGACTGAAGCACTTCGAGCCACAACTTTTTGTCTGAGGACACTTTACAAAGCCGTCAGCGACAGGTACTTTTCCAGCACGCAAGATTTTTGATGGTTTGGCATTTGTTACCTGCAAACAAGTCAAGTGACACTGCTGTGAACGTACTGGGTGTACTGGAGGAACTAGTTCACGGAGCGGACGTGATTGATTGGCTGTGGATTGGTAAACCCATACACTCGTCAGTCCTGAGGTCTGATCAGCAGTTCAAACTGACAGTAGATCAGTTAAACAAGTACAACATGTCAGATAGTACAGATTTACATGGGGCGTCTGGTGAGTTTCAACAGCTCCAGTCAGATTTTACCAGTATTGCACCAAATCACAACAACAGTTCACTCATGACACAAACTGAATGTTCTAATAGAAACCAGCTCTTCCCTTTACAGGCACAGAAACATGGGGTGGAATCTTTTGAACCAATCTTTTGAACAGAGTCTACTGATTCAGTTCACCTAAACGGACTGCTTTACCCCTCACTATGCAGGAACAATGGGGGGGAAGCCCACCGCTCAAAGAAAATAGCAGCTATTTGTCAATCTGTGAATTTCTCTTGGAGATGAGTAAAGTACTGATTTCTTCACCAGTGTCTTTCAGCTTGATGTAATGTACATTTCAATGTGCAGAACGAGGACGAGCTGGGCATGAAAGAAGGCTGATGAATACTTTAATGAACCATTCATCCACTGACCATGACACTCAGAGTATCAGACGGACAAAACGATGAAGTAGCGCCAGCCCGTTCAGTTCTATTGGTGATAATTGGGATGGAAGAGTTCACTCACTCATGGGTTCAGTCAATGATATGGACTCGATGAAGTTCAGGGGGGTCATGTAGAGCTGGCCCTCGTATTCCACAGAGCTGAACAGACGGAATCTGTTTTCGTAGGACGACATGTACACATCTCCATCATCCACACCGCGGCTTCTGGCCTACAACACACACACACACACACAGGGTAAATACAGCCAATCATATCAACAGGTGTAATGCTGTCTGAAAGATGCTTTCTGTGAACGTAAGGAAGCTGTTCTTGTCACGAATGTCTGAACAAAGAAGCCTGTCAGCTCTATTTGTCATGTCCAGTCAGATCAGAGGTCGGACTGGTGCCGACAGACTGGATCTGTCTGTCAGCTGGCACACTGCCAGGTCCACTGGGCACTGAGCATCAACCAGGGAATGTGCCCCCCCCCCCCATTAACGAATGAGCCCCTGTAACCACCTACAGCCCTCATCAGGTGTCAACCCGCTACTGAGCCAAAGTCCGCTGTCCTGAATTCAAACGGCTGTATATGATCACCTGTCTGTGTACATGTAACTTCTAGGTCTAGAAATACTTCAGATAAACACATTTACCTGTCCCCTGGGGGCCTGGATATGTGGGAGGGGTCACTGGAAATTACCTCCATGGCGACAGTTGCAGACGTAAAAACAACATGATAGCTGGTTGCTCATCATACTGTCAGTTACTGTGTTTATATTGAGCTGGACCTAAAAACAACACAAATATCTGATCCACACACAAACTCTCTCCGGTTCCTTGCCTACAGTTGACTGTCCAGTTCAGTACAACATCCATCAGATGTCTGCTGGTACTTCCGGTCTTCTGTGAGCGCTGACGAAACGTGATAAAACAGAACAGCTTCACTTATGGCACTTGATCCAAAGAGGACTTCCAACCATTTCTGCTGGTTCAGCACCAACGGTGGCGGACAGCTCCTGTCGGCTACGTCACAGTGTGACCAGTGACGTCATTACTCCGGTCCACACCGCAGTAATGACGGTGAGACGGAGCCGGTGTGTGCGGTGAACGGGCTGAGGTGTCACTGTACCTTGTCTGTGGCACAAACTGACGGCAGCAGATGACGTGAGAGTCGAGCGTCGACACGTTTCGCCCGTCCGGAGCCGCCACCGGCCACCGAGCAGTAACAGGCGGCGGCTGCGGCGGCTGCGGCGGCGGTGACTCCCGCTACCGTAGCGACAACTTTAGACGATACCCTCCGCGGCAAAAACGTTCCGGTTTGGGGCCGGTTAGCCAGTGAAGGGACGAGCCTGCGTAGGGCGGCCATGGCGGTTGACGCGCTCACACACACACACACACACACACACACACACACACACACACACA
>CAAKHB010007920.1:9363-21033 GCA_901007665.1 Aeoliscus strigatus | reverse complement strand
CAACTTTAGACGATACCCTCCGCGGCAAAAACGTTCCGGTTTGGGGCCGGTTAGCCAGTGAAGGGACGAGCCTGCGTAGGGCGGCCATGGCGGTTGACGCGCTCACACACACACACACACACACACACACACACACACACACACACACACACTGTCTGTGTGTGTGCTTGTGTGTGTGTGCGCGTGTGTGCTGCCACTGCTCCGAACTCGCGAGAACCGCCGTGAGTATTTCATGTCGCGCTGGGATTTAAGAGCATCATACTGAGGGGAGTGGACGAAATGCTTTGGAACACATTTTGACTGTTCTCTCCAGAGGTGTCACGATTTAGACTCTTGGAGATGCCCCCCCACCACCAGCACCTCGCCCCCGGTGACTTCTTTGACGACTCCCTGCCGGGGCACGTCGGAGCTGACAGCCCCGCCCACTGCTCGTCCTGTGCCTTTGCACCTGCCTCAGAGCTCTCACAACCTCCACGAGCTGTGTACCTGCAGTGCTGCGTTCACGGAGCCCCCACCGCTATGAACAGGTATGTAAGTGCAGCCCACCTCCGCCCCGGCTGATGACGGCTCCGCGGTGGACGTCAACATGCAGTAAGTGACGAGCACGTCGCCTTTCACGCACAGCGCTTCCTCCGGACTGGTGTGAACTTCGGCCGCTGCGGGCTGACGATGGCTGCTGCTGCTGCACTGGGGGAAGTTGGAGGCGCCCTGCACGGCATCGACGGCATCACACACGTCGGGTCCCATTTTCTGCTGACCCCACTCGGGGACGGCCCCACGCTGCTGGGGGAGCACCTTCTGCCCGGGGACAGGCTGTCCCGCAGCACCACGGCGGATCTAACGCACCTCAAAGGGATTCTGAGGAGGAGACAGCTGTACTGCAGGACCGGATTCCACCTGGAGATCCTTCCGGACGGCTCGGTGCAGGGGACCAGGAAGGACCACAGCCGCTTCGGTAACACGCACCGGGCTCTGCATGTGTGCAACAATCTGCCAGACAAGAAAAGTCGATGTCAGATGCTGTGTCTCTGTCAAACGCTGCAGGTATTCTGGAATTCATCAGCCTTGCTGTGGGGCTGATCAGCATCCGGGGGGTGGACAGTGGACTGTACCTGGGCATGAACGACAAAGGGGAGCTGTACGGCTCTGTAAGTACCACTACAGCTCACTTCAGCCCTGTGATGACAGGGGGTTTGATTCTTGCTGTCTTCTCCATGTTCAGGAAAAGCTGACTGCTGAGTGCGTCTTCAGGGAGCAGTTTGAGGAGAACTGGTACAACACCTACTCGTCTAACCTCTACAAGCACGGGGACAAAGGAACGCGCTACTTTGTGGCATTGAATAAAGATGGGACACCAAGGGACGGGACGAAATCCAGGCGGCATCAGAAATTCACCCACTTCCTGCCCAGGCCTGTTGACCCCGACCGGGTGCCCGAGCTGTACAGGGACATTCTGGGCCCCAGCTGAGGCCGTGGACCTGTGGTCCAGAGGGGAATAGCTGCTGCAACCCTCAGAGAGGGATGCAGGCGGGATGTGGCCCGTGCAGGCTGGAGGACTGGAGGAATAAAAGCTCCGGGGGCCTCTTCTTGGAATGTGTGAGCCATCTCTCAGCAGCCCGGGACGGGAAGGCGAAGGAGAGGATGGAACACACTGTCAGCCTCAGGAGGAGCGGATCATCTGTTTCAGTGGACAGACGACTTTAAAAGTACCTGTGGAGGAGGAGAGCGATGGGGAGTGTCGTCGTCCTCCTCCTCCTCTGGTTGGACAGCTGACATGGTCGGTGGGAACAAACTCCATCACCGATGGTGTTTTCATCAGTGTCACAGATTGTTCAGAAGGACTTTGAAGGAAATCTGTTTTTTTTACCTGCGTCTAGAGACTTTTTGAAAAAAGAAAAGAGCAAAGCGTAACAGTTATTTATTCATTTTAGATACATATATTTATGTTATATATTTATTTATTTGAGAATATATTTTTACAAGTAGATACATGCAATATAAAGAGCCATTAAACTGTATCAGTTGTATAAGACTGAACCACTGTCTCGTCGGTTATTTCCAGCTCCAAACACCGAGCTGATGACAACCTGTCAATCAAACTTTGACCAAATGGTTCTCTTGTTATTGATAGTTCCGCCGCTTGTTGACAGAATGGAAACGATTGATGAGAATGTGATCAGCACGCATTTAAGATCTTTTTTTTATGTTTCCAAAGCATTTGGCAGATTTTGAAAATAAGTAAAAACTTACTGGCTGCATTTGTCTTTCAGAGTTTAAACATATAAACCTGCTTACAAGATCAATGTTGTCTTTCTTTATGGTCGCCGTCCTTTGGAGGGACAGGTCGTAGACTTGATGCACACATAAAACTTCAAAGCCCCCAGAATGTGGAGGCACCACAGTAATAACCAGTGGTGACCTTCAGCTCACACTGGAGTCAGCAGCTGGATCAGAGGTCACTGCGATAAAGATCACCTGACCTCTGTCGCCGTTTCTGGAAACTCATCTTTGGTCTGGTTTCTGTGTATTGTGTTTGATGAATGTGTGTGTGTCGTGTTTGAGGATCGAACGAGTTGAACTGGTGATCTGTCTGAAGATCTCATATCTGTGAAGTTTCCTGACACTTGGGAGCAGATGTGTATCGAAGCAAAAAGCTCAGTGTGTTTGTGTGTGTGTGTGATGACAAGTGAGGGGGGTGGTGGTGTGTGAGTGTGTGTTGTCTTGAGCACGCTGCCAACCCTTCCCTGGTGTGTGTGATGGGACTTTCCCACCTGCACACCTTGAACATCAACACACTTCTGTCATCGATTAAGAGAGTGTGTTATAAATCGTGTGCACGTGCCCCCCACACACACACGCACACACACACACACACACACACACGCACCCTCCGTGTAAACACACACCCTAATATTACGACATTTCTGGTGCTTGTTTTTGGAAAGATTCTGTCACTCTTTCTGGAGCTCAGCTCTGAACCTCGACGTGATGGACAGGGAGCGTTCGTCTTCATTCCTGACGTGTTTTTCTTGGTTTTTCAACTCCACAGAAGTTTCTCCTGTCACCATTCCACCTCTGCAGACCTCCTCCTCCTGCATTTTGACATTTTGCAGCTCCCAAACATGCTGGCCATGGCCCCTGTGGATCGATGTTTTTTGGAGCGTGGTCAGCCTGAGATCGACGTTTGTCCGGCCTCCTCCAGGTGGTCTGTGACTCCTCGCTGAAGACCACTTAAACCTTCATCTGCACACACTCTGGACGCCGTCTCCCACGCTTAATGGACACACTCCCTGACTTTCATCACCTCCTCAGCCTCCGTGGCCTCTATGGGCTCTTGAGGAAACCCAATAAAGTGTGTGTGTGTCGGCGCTCAGGTGTGGACATCAGTGATCGGCCGTGTCTTTCCTCGCAGTGCAGGCCGACAGCACAGGTGTTCCCTCAGCAGTGTGCGTGTGTGTGTGTGGAGCTCACCTGTTGATCTAACTGTGGCACCTCTGACTGTGTTTAGGCAGCAGTAGCGTCTGCACCTTTGTGTCATTTGAATCCTGCAACTATGATGATTTCAGGCTCTTTGTCGTTTCTCTGCACCTCAGTAAATTGCTGTGCACACAAATGATCAGCTGAATGTGTGTTTACCTGGATTACAGCAGCGGACTAAGTACAACGTTATCCAAGGAGGAGGAGGGAACCTCTGCACCCTGTGGGTCCGTCACTTCATCCTCCACCAGTATCTATCCCTCATTCATTCTGAGACATGAAAACAACAGGTCTGTTGTCAGCACCGCTCAAAGGACTGCAGCCAGTCGTCTGCGCTCAGAGCAGCATACCTGCTGCACCGACGCCGCACATCCTCAGCTGTCAACTCCAGTGGAAAATATGTTCCTCTGCCTTCATCTCCATGGAGATGTCAGCAAAGGATGAAAACGAGCACACACTGCAACACACAGACTGGAAGCAGGAAGTAGACAGGACGTAGACAGGAAGTAGGTAAGAGGTAAAGGAGGTAGACAGGAAGTAAACTGGAAGAAGGGAGGAAGGTAGACAGGATTCAACTGTGTGTCAAATCTCGTACTTCTCTACTTAAACTTAGTATTTTCAGTACATAAGTGTGTTCACGCTGAATGAGTATGTTAAAATGTGGAGTAGTAGGTTTAAACATTAAAGTTCAGTGGAACGAAGAACACTTTCCACCCTCAACGTCCTCCATGTTAGTGAACTAGAAATGATGACCTTTGACTTTTGGGGATGTGGTGGACGACACCAGGGTCACCACGGAGGATATCACCTACTGAAGGAATTAGCTTGCTAGCTTGTAAACCGTGGCACATTTTCACTCATTGACGTTGTGTCGTACGTTTGGTTGTTGTGTGTGATGAATTGTCCTCTTCACTGTAGATTGTGGTTTTAGATGTGAGGTCAGAGGTTGATGTGTTGGAAATATTTGCAGATTGTGTCAGCTAGCGTATCGACAGTAAGTTTCATTTTAACGTCATTCCTGGTAAGTGTGCGACGGCATTGATCTGAAACAGAACTACCCTGATGAAATTTGCATATTTCGTGACTAAGTACATAGTTTCCTTAGTGTACTACAAAGTGGACTAACAGAAGTATGAGATTTGAGACACAGATGTACACAAGACATAAAAAATGAAGTAAACAGGAAGTTTACAGGAAGAACAGGATGTAGACAGGAAGTAAAAAGGAAGAAGACAGGAAATAGACAGGAAAAAGACATGAGGTTGACAGGAAGTCCACAGAACACTCTATATTATATAATAAATAAAGTAAAATATGCAGGTGTGTGTCATTATCCACTAATATAAATGTTATGTTATATCTAAATGATAAGCGAATTTACATAAATAATTCACTAATGACCTGATCATGTAATGTTGTACACTAAATACATGCAGTGTATAATCCAGTTTACAAGTTGAAACTCTGCTTGTACATGAATAGTTTTTATAATAAACATCATTTATATGCACATTTTTTACATATTGTACTTAATGCTCACATCAGTGACACAATTGGTGCATGACATTACTCCAGACCTTTACTCCAGTGTTTTCCACCGAAGATGATGAGGAGACACTGTAATGAGGCGTTGACATAAATGTAGAGGAACGGATGAACTGATGAATAAAATCACTTGGCTCTTTGCTGACATAAAGGTTTAACCCCCCTCCCCAACCACAACCACATGCACATACACACACACAGTCCTCACATCTGCTGACCAAGCCTGTGTGTGAATCCCTGTGGAGCCGCCGTGTCACCTTTTCCCTGCGACCCGTGTGTGTCCACATTGCAGAGACACAAATTAGGCCTTGACATTTGGGCTCTGTAATTGCCCCCTGAAACGCATGAGGCATCAATTAGGCTCTCAGCACCATGACAGGTTATCCCTACAGGACATAATCACACACACACACACACACACACACACACACACTCTTTACCTTCATTTTATTACTTTATTGACACTTCCTGTGACTTCATTCTCCATTTTCAATCATCTTTGTGTTGGGTTGTGCGAGTTGTTGGTACGTGCTCCAGTCGTCCTTTGATTTCACAGCACTGGCCGCCTGACAGTTTCTGCTCCCACGGGTGCATAGAGATCTTTGGGGTCAGCAAAAGAGGTCAATTGGTTCATTTCCATAGCTTCCACTTTCAACATTCTTCTCAGCTTTGGAAGCAATTCAATCAGTAGTGAAAACAGCGGTTAGCGGCGTGGAATTACCAGCCGTCGTTAGCACCACAGCACTACTCATAAACAAGATGGATGTATCCCTCAGAGAAATAAGAGGTGTGCAGCTTGGCAGCCGCCTGGGGAACTGACAGACTTTTTTTTTTTGTGTAATGATATAATGGAGGATATTTACAGAGTCTCATAAAACACCTTCAGCGACAGAAGATGATAAACATGTAGTACACAAGTCAGACTGGGAGCTTTTACTGAAACAAAGAATGACAATGTGAAAAATGACAAAGGGAAAGAAAGAAGGCTGGATAAAAGCTGAATACTTGTTGACGCCCCAGTTAGTCTGACAGAAGCAGAAAATATTCTGTGGTAACACAATCATAGTGAACGGACAGAGGACGTGATTATTGCTCTCTGTCAATGAAACATCTCCAGTGAGTGTTTAAGGAGTTTTCTGATTCCTGTGTGTCAGGCAAAGTTTCATCAGACAGCATCTTCACAAACTCGTATGATTATATATTGTATTACTGAAAAGTCTGTGCAGTTTCTGTCTGAAGTTCACTCAGGTCTCAGCTGGAGCTGACGATACGTCTCAGCTGGCACAGTTGAGGTGAGTCCAGTGTGAGTCCACAGAGCTGAAGGCCGCCGGTGACCGTCGTCTCTGGTTGGTTGAAATGATGCAGCTGCCATGACATCCTGGTATTAGTGTTGTCCCGTTCACAAACGATTCTTTCAAGAGAACGAATCTTTTAGGTGAACGAACTGTACTAAATTGCTTACTGACATGATTCGTTCATTTCACAGTTCATTTGAGTGTGGCAGTGAACTGCAGGGGGTGATTCTGATTCGTTGGTTCATTCTCTGTGAGCAAGTTTTTGAATCTGTCACTGAAACTTACAACTGAGAGACTTAGACTCAAACATTTCGTCGCTACATGGAACAATTCAGTGAACACATCTTTGAATGACTCTTTATACTGAACGGATTCTAAGGATTCAGTGTCTGTTAGTCGGAGAACGTCGGTGAGCGTAGACCTCCAGCAATGCCAATGTTGTCTTTTCACTGTGTAACTGTAACACCCGGCTAGAACAATATAGAATAACAATAAATTCATGAATAATAATAAAATAATCCGTTATTTACTGTTTTTCTGCTCTGTCCCCCAATCCATGCTCTGTGACAATGAACATTTATCTTTGGTTCTTATTATTATCATTATTACTGTTATATTAATATTATTATGACCAATGTTGTAATTATAAAATGTGATTCTGCTTTTATGGAACACGTGACAGATTCAGCTGTGGCCGACCTGCGACTCTTGGCTCGACATCCTCCACACTTACAATGTGTTTAATCTGCATTTTATTACGTTAACATTGTCAGAAGGAAGGACACGGGGCTTCTGTCTGTCAGCGACAAGTGTTAATACACCAATTAGCCGCAAACAGCAAAGATTGGTGAAATGTAATCTGTCTTGTTAGAGGAGCAGAGAGAGGAAGGACTGTACTCTCACTGGCGAGTGGTGAAAGTGGAAATGTGCTTTGTTGCCCTTCAGTCAGGCAGAAAATTGCGAAGCCATTTGTCATTGTGTGCCGAGATGCAGAGGTCAGTCAATGGATTCCTTCTCGACAGCCTCACAGAACCCAATGTTATTCCACAGCCTCACCCTTTCACACCTGCACCTTCAGGTAAAATAACAAAACAAGGGAGACGCAGAGAAAAGAGGACTTAGAGGGAGCCGGGTAAAGACAGGGCAGAGAAAAACGATATGTGAGAAGAATTCACTGTGAAACTCTGTACGTCCTTTGGTCATTTCAGCTCATTTAACTTCCACGACACACAGGTGCCAGCTCACGCAGCAGGTGAAACACGCACATTCATGGTTTTTATTCAGTTTTAAAAACACTTGTTTTCACATTGATTACCGTTACTCAACGACGAATGCTCCATATTAGCATTTATCAAACCACTTTCATTTATCCACCAATGAATCAGTTTATTTCTCTGATCAAACTGGTTGAAAATTCTCCAGTGAAGCTTGTAAATAAAGTTTATCAGTGAATAAAACCAGCTGATCCTCATGATAAATTATCTCTCTAAATTCCAATCACGAGCCATTTCTGTAACAATCAACCTGCGGTGAACTACTGAGTGAAGCTGACTTTGACTTGAACCTTGAATCCTTTTTTAAAGACGATTGTTCCTTAGTCCTTTTTGTTGTTGGGATGGTTGGAGGATGTTGGGCGGTTTTCTGAGTCATGCCCTCTCCGGAAATGTTGTTGGCAAAAATGTTTTGATTTGTTGTTGGGTTTTTTATCCTTTTTTTAGATCCACACTTTAATTTATACTGTTACATGTATATGTTAATACTTATTTTTGTTCAATGAACATTTTAGTTTTTTCTTACGTTTTTCATACTTGACTAGAGCTGTTGAAACGAAGGCCTTTCCCTCAACTGACATTCGTGGTACTAGTACTTCTGATTCGATCATTTCTTTCAACGTGTGAAATTCCCCCAATGTTTCAATCACTTCCTGGTGATCGAGCCATAAATCAAACACACTTATTCCATTGCGGTGTGTCATTCAGATGAATGCTCAGACTGATATTTGCTGTGCAGAACATGAATCCGTTGCTCTCATGTCGTTGAATAAAATCAGGAGGCGAAACGTGGACAAGTCTCAGCACGTCGCAGCAACAAGTGATCCAGTTGTTTTCAGAACGGAGCCTGAGCCAACACAGAGAACCACTTCAGAGTGATCAATGTGAATCAACTGATTATCTGTTGAACTCAGCAAGTCGCCTGCAAACAGTGTGTGTGTGTGTGTGTGTGTGTGTGTGTAAGCGGATGTCAGCCTTCATTAAAACAGCCTTGGTACTCAGTTTGTGCTGTGATCTCTGTGTTTGCGGGCCGAGCATTGTGGGGAACTTCAAACAGGAGAAGCAGCCGAGCTCAGATCCTCCTCAGCAGTCATAACTCTGAGTGCTGGTGGAAGAAGGAAATCCCCCGCCTGGGAAAGACTCGTCACCCCACTGCAGAGGCAGCGACCTGGGCGGTTTGAACCAGACTACACAGTGAAATAACAGCAGGCTGAGCTGCTGGAGGACATGTTCACTCCAACCTCCAAGTCCTGCACGTCTCGTTATTTTGACTCTATTTGATTTGATTTTGTTCCCTTCCTGATTCAGTCTTAGTTTTCATTCAGAATGACATTTGACTGCAGCAAAAACATCTTCATCATCAACATCAGTCAACATTTTGTCCTTTATAGGTGGTCTCTGAAAAGACAGGGAATTTGTTGCTGTGACAGTGACAGTAGACAGTATCTATCGGTCTATCTATCTATCTATCTATCTATCTATCTATCTATCTATCTGTCTGTCTGTCTGTCTGTCTGTCTGTCTGTCTGTCTGTCTGTCTGTCTGTCTGTCTATCTGTCTCTCTGTCTGTCTATCTATCTATCTATCTATCTATCTATCTATCTATCTATCTATCTATCTATCTATCTATCTATCTATCTATCTATCTATCTATCTATCTATAGACCAGGTCAAAGGTCAAGAAGGTCAAGAACCGAACAGACGAGTCTCACTGGTTTATATGACTTTTATGTTGTCTTAACAGGAGCAATCAGAGGAGGGGACACAGACAAGCTATATTTAGAACTGTGACTGGGCTGGATGACGTCCGCCTCTTCTTCCTCCTCCTCCAGCTCCTTCTTCCTCTTCCTCTTCCTCCTCCAGCTCCTTCTTCCTCTTCCTCCTCCTCCAGCTCCTTCTTCCTCTTCTTCCTCCCCATTTTCCTCCTCCTCCTGCTCATTCTCATGTTCCTCTTCCTTGTCTTCCAGCTCTTTCTTCCTCTTCCTCCTCCTCCAGCTCATTCTTCCTCGTCCTCCTCCTCCTGCTCTTCCTCCTGTTCTTTTTCCTCTTCACCTTTCAGATCTGAACATAGCGTCTGAAGACCAGAAACTTCACAGTCCAATTTCACCTGAGCTTAATTTCGCCAGGTCAGACATTAAAAACTTGTTGAAATATTTGAAGCCTTTTATTTCCTCACAGAGTCTGACATCATGATTCTGACCTTTGACCCTGATGCTATACTCAACCGTTTTCTCATTGGTTCCAGATGTATCAGATGAGTTCATGTCATGACTCTTGAAGCATTTTTGATGCAGATTTAATTCTCACAAGAATATAGAAGTGTCTTTGTGTTGTCCAGGGAGGATTAAAATAAATAAGCATCAAATATCACAGCTGCAGCAGTGGCTGACACATATCACCTTCCTACATTTGTTTATCGGAGCTACTTTTATTAAAGGAAATGAGCCAGTACAAGCTGCGACCTATTCCATCAGATAGCTGACACCCACCTGCTCGGGAGGATCAAAGTGCTTCTCAGCGCATATTAGGAAAATACAGGGGACTCGTTTCAGCCGCTCAAAGTACCACATAGATGCTTAGCCACACATTCCCCCTGTCAGAGGCAAACAAAGACAGTTCTCTGAGAGGCGAAAGGCATGCAGTTTCCACAACATGCCTCATCCGCGGTGACCAATCACAATGGTAGCTCCAATCCCGAGCCCTGGAGGTAGATAGGTGAGGGTTTATGTTGTCATTGGTGGATGTTTTACAATCAGGCGTAATACATTGCACAGTTAATGTTTACTTTCACAGGGACCACCTCATTCCTTTGGTCTGACCCAGAAAGATGCAGCAGTGTGCCACCTCGACTGGCGGGACGATGCACCTTTGAATGGCGGCAGACGTTACACATGTTTTCAGCGTGTGCTGTGTCAACACGCAGGCTGTCGTCTGCCAAATGTCAGTGACTTGATCATAAATACACACCAGCAAAGAGCTGCGGCAACGCACCAATGTAACGGGCAAGACAGCTTTACTTGGTGTTTTCAAATACAGATTTCACAACATTTCGTAACAATTCAATAATCTAAACAATATAACAACAATTTAACAACCATAATAGTTTTACTGCAGGATACTTGTTGAACTACAGACGATGTTTGCACATTCATTAATGAGCAGTAAGAGGCGGCGCTACCAGCAGCATTTGTGACATCACATATGGTTCAGAAGTTAAACTTGCCAAAGCAGGAAACTCAGGCACAGACTTTACAGTGAAGTAAAAAGGATTTAAAGGTGGTAATTTCCGCAAATTACCCCTGAAACTGTGAAGAATGAAAATGCCATTAGTTTGACAATATTGAATCATCTTCTGAAAACAACTCAGCATTGTAAGCCGCCACATGCTAACGGACACACGCTAACGTTACCTGCAGCTGTTCGCTGCCTCTGTCTGTTTGCTGCTGCTCATGGAGTTTGCT
Organism: Aeoliscus strigatus; assembly: GCA_901007665.1. Taxonomy (NCBI): domain Eukaryota; kingdom Metazoa; phylum Chordata; class Actinopteri; order Syngnathiformes; family Centriscidae; genus Aeoliscus; species Aeoliscus strigatus. Next base: position 9,984 of record CAAKHB010007920.1, on the reverse strand, counting down.
CTCAGAGGTGAGACAGAACAGGCAGACAGAAGAGGACGGAGGATATGCACACATTCATGGATGGAACAGCATAAGATGGATCGTTATGGGAGCAGACAGCGTTTGTGCAACCACTCATTTGAAGCGTCCATCTTTTTATTTTGAAAAGCAGCAACATACAAACGTACTGTGCGCTCAGCCTGCTGTGTTGTTTTAACACAGAAAAGAAGAAGAAAAAAAGCGGATGACAGGGTACTTTCATGTTACTTATCGTGACACCCTATCACAGCCATCTAGATGTGCCAGACAAAGTACCACCAGGTCCCGTAGCTTTGGGCAGAGTTTCATCTGTTTCATCATATCTCACTGCCGTTTGCCCCTCAGAGGAGATGAGAGGTTGGTGGTCTGCGCATTTAGACCACAGTGAAAAATAGAGGCCTGAACGACAGATAACTCTCGTCTTATAGAGGGCATCTGTATTTTATAAAGAATTTATGAATATGGAGCAGGAGAGAAACATGGAGAGACACTGATAAACCACACACACACACACACACACACACACACACACACACATACACAGAGTCTATACTTAACTTAACATCTAACTAACTCAGAGATTTCATTACAAGCAGATATTCT
>CAAKHB010007919.1:62655-77139 GCA_901007665.1 Aeoliscus strigatus | reverse complement strand
CCCCCCCGTAGGAGCTTGGCCAGCTTCAAAGCTCCCATCAGGCTGTGGAGCAGCAGATGAACCAGACCATAACAAAGTTAACGCAGGAGATCCAGCAGTCTAAGAAGGACTCCAGCGTCCTGCAGGCCGACATGGAGAAGGTAACTGGTCGTGGCTGGTCCACCTGACTCCTCCTGGTTCCCTTGTGTGGGCGTCACATCAGAAGGCTCCTCTCATTCTCCTCTCTGCTCCTTTGCAGGCGTCCTTCCAGAGGAGTCAGCTGGAGAAGGGGCTGGAGGAGCAGAAACAGAAGCTGCTGCGGGCGGAGCAGAGCCTCCAGGCCAGTCAGACCAGGGAGCAGGATCTCCGCCGGAAAACGGAGGTCGGTGCCTCTGCCCCTCTGGCACACGTTGGATTTCACATAAGTCGTAGAAGAGAGAACGTGCTGACTCACCGTCTTGCTCTACCTACTAAGCGGTGAGCAGCTTGGCACGCTGTCGTCAGTTTTTGTCTTCTTCCTCCACGGCCTCTCTGACCACAGGAGCTGCAGAGGGAGAAGAACAGCATGTCTGTCCAGCTGGACCAGAGCACCAGGCGTCTGTCGCAGGAGGAGGAAGGGAGAAGGAGCCTGGACCAGACTCTGAAATCCACCCAAGGAAGACTGGATGACCTCAGAGGTACATCTGGGCCCGTCACCAACACGTCAGCCAATCAGTGCAGTTCTTCTCCCTCACTCTGTCGTGTTCTTCTCAGCGAAATCCGAAGGGCAACAGGAGGAGCTGAAGAGACTTCAGTCCAAACTGGAGCAGCAGACCCAGGCCTCATCCCGAGACCTGGACAGTCTGAAGATGACCCTTTCTGAGACGGAGGCCCTGAAGGACAGGTGGGCGTGAGTCCCCCGTCACTGCAGCGCCGAGCAGGGTAAAATGGTGCTTGTCACATTGTAGGTGTGAGACGGACCTGCAGAGACAGAAGCAGGAGACGCAGCAGCTGACCAACCGCTTGACAGCAGCAGAGAAAGAGAGCCAGGAGCTGAGGGCCCGTCTGTCAGCGAGTCAGAAGGAGGGTCAGGACCTGACGCAGGAGCACCACGCTCTGCTGGAGTGGAGGAGAGCCAAGGAGGCCCTGATTCATGATACCGAAGCAGTGCAACGGGGGCTCACTGACAAAATGGCCGTCTTGGACAGCCGCGTCGGAGCGCTGAACGAGGCCAACGATGAACTTCAGGTAAAGACACACAAAGCCCCGTTTCCTGTTCCCCTCTGGGGTGGGTCGGACTAATTTACAGCTGACAGATTGCACATTGTCCTTTTATTTCTCTCCAGTCCCCCTATGGAGACACACCTGATGACACAGTGACCTCTCTGACTGAACTGAGACTGTGTCTGTAAAATGGTTTTCGTCTCGTTATTGCAGAAGCAGCTTGCGAGCGCGGAGGGAGACAGGTCCCGTCTGTCTGCTCAGGTGGACCACTTGAAGGGAGAACTCCTCCACAAGAGCACAGAGCTGGAGGAGAGGGAGCATCAGCACGAGGTGCTGCGGTCCAAGTTCTCTGAGGCCGAGGAGAAGCACCGCAAAGACCTGGAGAACGTGGGCGTTCAAGTGGCCCAGCTGGAAGCGCAGGTGACGACACTCTCGGAGAGAAGTCGGTCTGCTCTCAGGACAGCGACGCTCACACGTCTCCTACAGTCACAACACGAGGCTTCAATCTTAATGCTGAATTCAACCAAGATCACGTTGTGTCAAATGTACATTCATAATTTATTCAGCTTAAACTGCTGTCGCTGACGAGCCCCATGTTGGATGTCCCTTCATCCTGAACAGGTCAGAGACCTGGAGTCCAGGTTGAGAACGGAGCTCGCTCGAGCCGAACAGGCCGAGAAGACCACTGTTGAGCTGCAGGACGAGCTCCAGGTGACCTGTGACCTGACGCGCTCCAAAGGCCAGCAGCTGGACCTCAGCCAGGCCGAGGTGCGCCAGCTGAGGGAGAGTCTCTCTCAGGCCACCGCCGAGCACCAGGAGCAAACCACCAGGTGAGAAACCAGCCCGTCCCCTCATTCAGAGGCCACGACACACACACACACAACTGTCCTCTTCTGTCCGCCAGACTGGTGGAGGAGAAAACAGCCCTGTTGAAGCAGTGTGAGGAGATGGAGGCAGCCAAGGCCAAGGAGCTGCATCAGATGAAGCTGCATGTGGAGGAGACTCAGCAAGAGCTGCTGCTGACGAGAAACAAGGTCTGTTTCACCTCAGTCACCGGAGAGTTAATCCATGCAGCTGTGGTCTGTTTTTTGTTTTAGTTTTACCGTCAGAAGCGTCTGATTCCGTTCCGTCCTCGTGTTTCAGACCAGTTCTATGGCTCACATGCTGAAGGTCCAGGAGCAGCTGGGAGCGAAGCTGCAGGAGCAAGTGAAGACGCTGTCAGACAACGAGGAACAACTCCGGAAGTCGCAGCAAATGAAATCGGACAAGATCAAACAGCAGGAGGCGCTGCTTCAGGATCTGCACAGCCAGGTCGAGGAGAAGGAGAAGACGCTCCGAGAGCGGGAAGTTCAGCTGCTGTCTCTGAAGGCCCGACATGCTGAGCTGGTCGGTGCTGTGGAGGCCATGAAGAAAGAGGCAGAGGTGACGGTTACTGTCAGCTGAGGAGACGTTTGCCGTGTTCTGTTTGTAAATGCGTTTCCTCCACAGATCACCGAGGTGACTCAAGCTGAGGAGACACGCTGCCTTGTGGAGCGGCTGTCGTCCTTAGAGGAGGACTTGGCTGCAAGCAGAGCTGCTCCGGAGAAGCTCCTAAAGCTGGAGGAAGAGCTGGCCGTGGTCAGCCGATCCCGCGCTGACCTTCAACAGCAGCTGGACGCGCTGGAGAAGAGTCACACGGCCACAGTGGAAATGAAATCCAGTCTGGAGAAGACCCTGGGAGAGAAGGTGAACCTGGTCTCTGCTCTGGAGCAAGACGTCGCAGAGCTCAAAGAGAAGACGAGCACAGAGTCAGAGAAGCATGCAGCGCTCCTGGAGAGAGAGGAGAACCTCACGCAGCAGCTTCAACGCACTCAGACGGCTCTAGCTGCCAGCAAAGGCCACGCCAGCGCTCTCCAGGTGGAACTCAGGAACATGAAGGCAACTCTGTCTGCAGCTTCACACGGCCTGGAAGAAAGAGACGACGTGGTCCGCAGTCTGAAGGAGAGGTTGAGGGCAGCAGAGGTGGAGCAGGTCAAAACGTCAGAGCTCCTGAAGGAGAAGGTGGTGGCCATGAACAAAATCAAGGTTCGCTCCTTCACGGCTCCTTTCTCCGACAGACGCTCTGTCTCAGTGTGGAGGAACTCACAGAGTCTCCTCTGCTTCTTTGTCCGTGTGAAGGTGCAGCTGGAGATGCTTCAGATGGACCTGGACGACAACGACACCACCGTGAAGTCACTGGAGGCCTCTGTGGAGGAGCTGCAGGAAACCATCCAGGCCCTGGAAGCCCAGCGAGCACAGCACCAAGGCCAGATGTCCCACATGGAGGCCACGCTGGAGGACAGCAGAGCTCAGGTTTGTCCAGGTGTCTCGGGACTACTTTGCTCTACGTCATGGAAACGAACGAATCAAATATTCCCAATTTGATTCCCGTCTTTTTAAATGTAAACCTCCTTCAGGTGTGTGTCCTGGAGGCCCGTCTAGAGGAGGTCCAGGCTCAGAACTCGATGCTGGAGACACAGTACATCACAGCCAGGGGGGAGCTGTCTGAGATGGGCTGTGAAGTGACTCGACTGGAAGAGGACGCAGTCAAACGAAGCCACCTGGACCAGGAAGTCTCCAGGTTAGAGTCGGAGCTCCGTCGGGCCACAGACCACAGCACCCACCTGGAGAAGACCCTCCTGCAGACAATTCGAGACAAAGACGCTGAAGTCCAACGGCTGCTTCAGGAGAAGGACAGAGCTGAGGCCTCTTTGAAAGAGGTCACGGAGGAAAGAGGACAAATGTCTAAAGAAACACACCAGGTAAAAGACGCGCTCAGCAGCATGAGGGACGAGAACCACCAGCTGCAGACCGACTTCAAGTGTTTGCTTGAAGAGAAGCAGCAAGCAGAAGTGACGCTGGAGCAAATGGTGGCGGAGAAACAAGAAGCTGAATCAGCCCTGAAGCTCAGTGTGCAGAAAGCCCAACTAGATGTCGCTCTGAAGCTGCTCACCGAGGACAAATCTCAACTTGAGGCCAAGTTGAGTTTGCTCACTTGTCAGACAAGTGAGCTGGAAGCGAAGTTGAGTCAAGTGGTTGAAGAAAAGCTCCAGCTGGAAAGAAGAACTAGTGATGTTCTTGAAGAAAACCGAGAGCTGCAGTCCAGCGTGGAACGGGGAACGCAAGACAAACTGCAGTTACAGGCGAGCATGGAGGTGCATCAGAAGGAGGTGGCTTCACTCACAGAGGAGAGGGAGTGTCTCCGCAGCGCCCTCCTCAGGCTGCAGGAGCAGTTGGAGAAGGAAACCCGAGAGAGGTACAACCATAGCAGCTGGAAACGGGTACCGCGTTCTTCTCCGTCATCTTCATCCCACGTCTGATGTTTCCACAGGCGCCAACAGGCAGAGGTGCATCAGAGGTTGGCCGCCTTACAGGAGGAGCTGACCGCGTTCCGACAGACGTACGAGTCCCTGAGGCAGCGGGCGGAGCAGCAGCATGAGCTCATCCAGCAGCTGATGGGTGAGTGGGACCCACGGTACCGACGGTATCCATGGCAACGTACCAAAGGTGTCTGACTGTGTGCATTGAACGGTCACAGAGGCAGAGTCCAGTGAGGAGCGGAGGAGCACTGTGACCTCTGACCTGTCTGAGGAGGCTCCCAGGTACTCGTCATCGACACGCGGTCAGGTGGTGAATGTCAGAGAGACGGATCAGCTGATGTCCTTCAAACCCTGCAGGGAACCGGCCACCGATACGCTGGAACCAGAGACGATCCAGGAGCATTTGGAGGAAGATGTGGATGCAAGGAGACGTGAGGAGGAGCAGCTTGGAGATGAGGTAATGAATGAATGAATGAATGAATGAACTAAACCGACCCTGATGTTTCTGTTTGTGTCAGTTGTTTGACCACGTCTTCTTTGTCCTAACCCTTGGCTCCAGGGAACAGAAGGACCCCTGACATGTCTTTGATCACCTGCTTCCTCTTCTTTCCGGCAGGTTCCTGAGGACAGCTGTCCCAGGTGCGCTCATGTCAGTGAAGCTGAGAACTCTGAGGTGTCTTCTCCTCCATCTGTGCTGAAAGAGACGGGAGAGCCGAAGCCCTCAGGTCAGTGTGCATGTACACACACACACACGCACATTTACACATTTTGTTTATTCAACATCCTGATTGTTGTTAGTGTTTTTTTTTTAAATGAAAAACACAAGTTCTGCTGAATAAAGTTCAATAATAAACTGTTTTCCAGTGCCCGGGTCAGTCCAGTTAGAGAATGACCTCGACCTCTACAAGCAAACAGTCTCCAAACAGGAACAAGAGCTCCAGACGCTGCGCTCAGAGTTGGACGTGCTGGTCTCTGACCTCGATCTGAGGAAGGAGCTGACCGCCGACTTGGAAATCCAAGTTCAAAACTTAGTGAAGAATGTCAGTGCAGCGCAGGAGGAGGCTCTTTGTGCTGCACATAAACTGAAAGTGTCTCTGGAGGAGAGGAAAGGCCTTGAATCTCAGGTGTGTGTGTGTGTGTGGGGGGGGGGGTGGTGACTGCCAGATCCAACGTCAGTTTACCCTTCAGGATTCATCCATGATGTTTGTGCCTTGTGTGTGCTCAGCTGACTCAGCTGTCGGAGGAGAGGGACGCGTTGACTCTGCAGCTGCAAACGTGTCAGTGCCAGCTGTCTGATGTGATGGAGATGTTGGAGGGGCTGGAGATGGCCAAAGGTGAAGGCAACATTATTCACAGATACAGTAGTAGAACATCCCAGAAGCTGTCCCACGAACAGAAAACCATCAGAGAGACGCTGCCACCACCTCATTGTTCAGGTCCACTCGTATCTCCGAGTCAGAAGCTCGATGCGAAATGGAGGGAAGGTTCTTGGCAGGTCTTGCCCGGGGGCTGGTTTCCCCCACCTTTAGAAACGGGGACAGACTGGGGTGGTGGTGCCCGGTGCTTGCGTTACTCCATGTTGGCCTTACTCCATCACTTGGTGCTGTCATTTACAAGCCCCGCCCCCTTGACAGACGACACTGACTCCTGAAACACTTTTTTTTCCAGTAATTAGGTGAAATTATCACCTATTTTAGATTGAACTGGAAATCCAAAATCCAGTATCTCTGATTTTGTTGTTGTTGTTGTTTTAGCTGCAGTCTTCAATTATTGAAATCAATAGTTCGTCAAGATATTGAAGTGTTTTGAGACGCACCAATGTGAACACATTGGTGAACACAGTTTGCTGGTCTATTGATGATGATGAATATGAACTATACTGTCGCCGTCATTTCTCTATATCTACTTGTCCACTGGGTTCAGTGTCTCGACTGTTGGTTGCCCCGTAGGTGGATGGGATGAGAAGTTCCTCCAGCAGGAGAGTGAACTGAAGAGGGTTCGCTCTGAGAAGGCGAACCTGGAGCAGCACATCCTGGGCATGGAGGCCGAGCTGGAGACGCAGCAGGAGGAGAGGACCAGGCTGCAGGATGAGGTGGAACGTGGGAGGAGGACGTGTTCGGGCATGGAGCAGCGGATCGACGCGCTGACAAATGAGGTGAAACACATGAAAGCGGTCGTTCCTGTATGTGAGATCAAATGACAGAATGGTGAATACAACTTCAAATGAACGATGGCGTGGAGACGACAAGGCTCAGTGCGTCGACGTGTACCATCGTATAGATTTGCACTGTGCTGATAAATGTACGTGATAAGTGTACAAGTGGAACACAAAGGTGATGGGGAACCTTTGGTCTCCTTCAGACGAGCCAGCTGAGATGTGAGCTGGTGTCCTGCACTGAGGAGCGAGATGAGCTGAGCCAGTCTCTGGGCCAGTGGAGAGACAAGGTCCACAGTCTGGAGAAGGCCACCGATGACACCAGGAACATCATTTCCATTCTGGAGGAGGACATCCGAGCAGGACGGAGGGAGTACGACGCCCTGCAAGGCAGCACGCTGAAGCTGCAGGCAGACAGAGAGCAGGTACTTGGCTCCTGTCCGACGCAAACCTCGGAGCTCCGTGTCGTTCCCTCAGCTCATGTATGTTCTCCCTGTGAAGCTGCTGGAGCAGATCAGGGTCCTGGAGCAGACCGTCTCCCAGCAGAGTGGGGAGAAGGAGGAGCTGATTGGCCAGCTGGACAGGATCCAGGATGACCACACCTCTGCCAGCGAGAACACCGAGTCCATGGTCGGCAAGATACAGGTTAGTGGGTCAGAGTGTTACATCACGTCACACACGGGGTTCGACGGGGACTCGTCTCAGAGTTCTTCTTTGTTTACTTCAAGCAATAGCAACTGAAAGTGAGCGGATCTCGTTACGGTAGTAACTACAACAAGAGCCGCATCAGGTTCTTCCCGCATACTTTCAGTCCAACATCCCATTTCGGACGCCTTCATTTGCTTGCCAGACACTCAAGTCCCGCTCGGAGAGCTGGGAAAGTCACATGACACTAACGGTCCAATCCCAGGTGTTGTTGCCTGCCTTGCCTGTTGTTGCCCAGCTTCTTTTCTGTGGAGGTGCACGTTAGGCCACGCCTAGCGAGGGCAACGCCTCAGCCATTTATCTTCACAATTTACATGAGAGCATCTTGGACTGGGCTCACATGGTCTCTGGTCTGACCCCTGGAGGCATTTGTTGTCATAACACTCATGTGCCGACTCCTCCCATCGGTGAACTATTGGTAATTACTAATGTCCCTGTTTGTTTGTTTGTTTGTTTGCTCTTTCTCTCTGCAGACTCTGGAGGGAGAGGTGAGTCAGCTGTTACAGACTCTGGAATCATCTCTACTAGAAAAGGGCGAGATCGCCTCCCGTCTGAACTCCACTCAAGAAGAGGTCCAACAGATGCGTGCCGGTATCGAAAAGCTGCAGGTCCGCATCGAGTCTGACGAGAGGAAGAAGAAGAAGATGGGAGAACTGCTCAAAGGTCGTCGCCCCTACGTCAAACCTTCCCCTTAACGGCTGTCTAAGACGAGCGCTGACCGTCCCGTTGTAATTCCACAGCCGCCCAGCAGAGGTCGGACTCACTGCAGGACCGGATCGATGCGCTGGAGCGAGAGAAAGAGGAGTCAGAGCGAGATCTGGAGGACGCAGTGCTGCAGGTGAACGTTTTGGACTGAGTGGACAGTCTGGGGGCTGACGTGTTGTTGGACACGATCTGTTCATCTGTTAACTGTTCCTCCACAGGGGGAGACCACCACAGCCCAGCTGGAGGAAGAGAGGATGAAGGTGAGGAAATGTGTTCATGTCCAACGGTTCCTGGTCTGAAGGTCGACGAGCTGAGGTCGGAGAACACAGACTTATTTATTGTTTCCTTTTCTTTCACCACACCCCCACTGCCCCTCATGGCTACAGGCCGAGGAGGAGAAGAGAGAGCTCGGCGAGAAACTCTCGGCGCTCTCCGCCTCTCTGGACCACGTCAGATCTGAGAAGGAAAGAATGGAACGACAGCTGGAAACGAAGCAGCAGGAGATCGAGGAGCTGATGGCTGCAAAGGAGGAGCTGGAGAGACGCTTGGAGAAAGCAGAGAGGGATGGAAAGGAGAGGGAGGAAGGGGAGAGATGCAGAGTCAAAGAGCTCGAGAAGGGCATGAGGGCCGAGGCAGAGAGGCACGTGAGGCAGGTGGACGACCTCCAGTCCCAGCTGGACGCCTCCGCCGGGGAGATGGAGAGGCTCCGCTCCCGGCTGGACCGGTCGGAGGAGGAGAAGAGGTGCCTGCAGAGTTCTCTGGACACCTGTCAGGCAGAGGGAGAGGAGTGGGAGGCGGAGAGAACCCGTCTGATGTCCCGTATCCAAGACCTTCACCGAGAAATCGGTGACTTCAAAGCACTCGTTGAAACGACGGCGGAAGAGAAGAGAAGGGTGTCAGCGGAGAGAGAGCAGCAGCATGCAGCCGGTTTGTTGGTGGAACTGGAGAGGGACGACCTGCGCCGCACGCTGGAGACCCTGGAGCAGGAGAAGGAGACCCTGGAGGAGGACAGACGGAGGCTGGAGCGCTCCTTGTCCACAGCTGAAGAAGAGAAGACCAGCCTGTCCTCAGCTCTGACGTCACTGAGACAAGACGTGGAGAGAGGGAGGCTGTCGGAGGAGAAGCCCCGCCCCCAGTCTGACCTGGAGCAGAAGGCAGAAGCACTTCAGACGTCCAACTCAGCGCTCAATGAGCAGGTAAGTGTCCCCAAACCATTTTATCAGCCCCCCTCCCCCCTGACGGTCAGGTTCATTTCATTGTCCGTCGCTCCAGATGTCAACAGAAGTCCTTTCAAAATAAACAGCCTCATGGAGTTAGTTTCCTGTTGATCACACACCAGGGGTCTGTACCACGAAGCTCCATTAGTGATCCAGGACTGACTTAGTGAGATCATGGTGATCAGGATCCACAAAGCTGGATATCAACTCGCTAATTCAACCCAGGTTTGTCTCATCAAGACCCATGAACGCGCACGTATAGGAGGTGTGTTTGAGGCAGCAGACCAATCACAATCATCAGCGCACGAACGGGAGACAGAGGTTAATGCTGGAAGAGGAGGAGGAGAAGTCAGAGATTGTAGAAAAGACAAACACGGTGGAAGATGACGACAAAGCGGCTGACAACACATCTCAGATGAAAGTGTCACTGATTGGAGAGGGGGGGGCACCAACTACACACCTTCCATCATCTGTTACTGGTCATGTGACAAAACAGGTCATATACAAATTAACCAGGTTGTTTGCAAACTACTGTGTTTTTGTGTAATGTGCGACTCCACTACGTTTGCTCTAGTTAACAATCCTTAGTACTAGTTAGTAGCTAGTACTAACCCTACCACTACCACATACAACCCCTGATGGTTGTTTACAAACTACCTGTGTTTTGGGGTCATCTCCACTGATCTTCAGACGGACTGTGAAGTGTTTGAGACTTCTCTTCCTCATCACACTTTGTTGTCAGTTTTTCCTCATACGGTGCAGCTGAGCCCCGTCAACCTCAGGGAATCACATGACGACACAGTGACACGTCACACGTTACAATACGTGAACTGAAAATGGGACTAAAAAAAACAAAAAATCAAGCCGTGTTGGATTTGGATGTTTTCTCTACCAGCCCGTTTCAGCCTCGAGCCCTCAGGAGTTGACATGCTCCAACGGTCCTTTCCTCCGTCGTCACCCTTCACTCCGTGTCCCTCACAGGTGTCCGAGCTGTCGAGTCACGTCGCCCGTCTGACCAAGGAGAGAGACTCCACCCTCGGCAAGATGAGGCTGGTGTTGAACACCTGCAGACAGCTGGAGCAGGAGAAGCAGGCGATGATGGCCAGCGGCTCCGGTGCGCTGCCAGCACCCGCCATTCTGAGTCCGCTTCTTTGAAACGTGCGGTGAAAGAACCGACCGTGTTGTCTTCTTTCAGGGGACGAGCGGCAGAAGGAAGTGGAGGACCTGAAGACGGCCCTGGAGGAGAAGGACAAAGAGGTGGAGGAACTCCGGGGAGAGCTGCAGGAGGTCGCCCAGCGTCTGGAGGAGACGCGCAGCGAGGCTGACGACAGCATGAACAAGTACTGCAGCGTGATGGTCCAGGTCCACAGACTGGAGGAGGCCAACGAGGCTCTGAGCACCCGGCTCGCACACCTCACTGCTCCGAGCAGCCGCCTCTCAGGGAGGAAGTCCTCCAGGTCTGAGAACAAGCCCCCGACCACACCTCCCAGGTCTCCTCAGGGCTCGTCGCCCGGGAAACGGGCTCACGCACACATCAGCGACAGAGAAGGCGCGCAGGAGGCTCTTCACAACCTGACCAAGAAGCTGCGGGCCAAAGCTGAGGCCACGCCCAGACCCCGCCCTGAGGCCGACGACGAGTTCAGGCCCGAGGGGCTCCCTGAGCTGGTGCAGAGAGGTACGTGAACGCCGGACACGGTGCTCCTCAGGCGACCGGCGCGCACGCTCAGCTGTGGTTTGTCCCGCCAGGGTTCGCTGACATTCCTCTGGGGGAGGCCAGTCCGTTCATCGTCAGGAGAACCACCGTGAGGCGCTGCAGTCCTCGGCTGGCGGCGCAGAAGACGCCGGACAACAAGGTGACAGACAGCGCGGTGGCCTTCTGCCTCGACCAGTTGGACAGAGAGAGAGACCTGGAGATGACTGTGTGTGTGTGTCTGTTTGTCCCCGTCAGGTTCTGGGTCCTGTCCTCCTCCTGAGTCCAGCAGCAGGCGGGTCCAACAGGACGTGTCCCAGCGGTGAGGAGGACCCACCCAGGCCAGCGGAGCGTAAGGAGACAGCACAGCACGGAGACAACTGTCACGTCCAGTAGGACAACGGACACACACACACACACACACGTTCTTTGCACTTTCCCTTTATTTCCCTTTATTTCACACTCCACTAAGGTGTAGCTGTATTTTTGTGTCACGTGTTTAGTCGTCTGTTCATGTCACTGAGATGATTTAGAATGAATGGAAACGAGCTCTTCACCTTTAACCTCCGCTTGAGCTGTTGTTGCCATGGGAACGCTCCGCATCCTGCCTCTGGCAGCTCCGTCCTGTTCTTTTATCGTATTTGCATAGTTGAACCTGTGTACGTGTGAACCTTGTGTCTTTGGTGTAAATAGTTTTCAGTATCTCAGTTGTTTTAGAATGTTTTATCATGTTTACTAAACCTGGTATCAAATCTTACTCCGTCTACTGGTCTTGTTTTTTACGCTCTTCACATGAGTCGAGGCCTTCAGAGGGAATCTGTCCCTCGGTCCGCCGCCTCCTCTGATGTTCATGTCAGCACATGACACATATTATACTTTAATATACTTTAATATATTATACTTTTATACACCTTTGACTGACTCTGACACTGACTTTACCGAACAACATTGGAGTATGAAATGACGTAAACTACTGGTTGGTAACATTCACAGCACAGTGGACAACCAGGATTAGACTCAAGCAAAGGAACATCTCGTCTGTTGGGAGTCAGCAGCAGCTCCCGTGTGCCGCCGGGTCGGTTCTTTTCATCACAGGGCGCGATTGCTGAGTCAGTGTTCATAAAGCTGAGGAGCTCATAAATGTGACGGCTGGATGCAGCGAAATGAAAAGAGCCGGAGGACGGTGGGATTGAAAGGACTCAAAGTCAGAGGAGACGAGACATGCTGACACGTATGCTGCCCTCAGGGCTCAACGGGAGGAGAGAAAAATGACAACAGGATAATCAGAATGGAGTTTAAAAAAAAAAAAGAAAAATGTTATTATTGATCTTGAAACACTGAATTATAACTTTTAAACCTAACATGAAATTTATATTATTTCTTTGAAAACACTTTTCTGAACTAACAAAAATTGCATTTATTGTCAACTGGACACCTGTTATGATGCGATTCTATCTCACATGCTCGTACTGTGATAATAAGATGATGCGTGATTGGTTCAACAGAGGAGGAATAACCTGCACGTGTCTGTTTCCTGCTCTGTGACTCTGAATTGACATTCTTGTTTGGATCACGTCTCCATTCAGGCTGGCGTCGACACGGTGATGAATGAGTTGAACCTCAGCCTCCTCTGGCTGTGAGCCTCACGCAGCCCGACTCGGGCCCCTTCATTCACTTCACTACATTCAGTTGCTTCTGGCTCCGTGTTTGTCCTGACTTAATGTGTTGGACTGAAGCAGGAAGCTGCCACACAACCACGACGTGGACATGGAGGGTTACTTCACTGCTTCCAGTTAGATCTTTGTGGTCATGTGACCCAGACCAGACTAATCAATTAGAGGACATGTCCACGGCCGCTTCTACAACCAGCCGCTGAGACTCTGCAGTCCACACACGTCCTGAGCGAGCAGAGCGAGCAGACACCGCTGTGACCGGTGTTTCCTGTTTGCTGTGAGGATTCATCGATCACGTCAGGAGTCACAAATGACATTTATTGGTTAGCGTGAGTTACATGGGAACAGAAAAGTAAAGGGGTGTTTCAGCCGTACATGCAAACATGGTTCACATTCAGTGCAAAGACGAGTCACAGGACAGACTGAACAGGTAGACGGAGGCATCACGGGGGGCACACAGCCACGACAACCTGTTCACCCTGGAACGTGCCGACGGACTCGTCAGCTACAATCAAACGTCGCTCTCACCAAAGTGCATCGTTTCACTCCGGCCCAGAGTGTTTCTGTGCATGTCAGACACGTCCGTTTCAGTTTTGAACAAACAGCAGACGAGCATTCCCTTCATACATGTGCCCCCCCCAACTCCAGAAATCATTCAATGTGGGCTCATCTCTTAACGTTCACCTCTACAGAACCACAACCCAGTTCAAAGTCACAGGAGAACAAACAGCGACAGGAAGGACGATCAGACAGACACGTGGACACGTTTACACACAGACATCAAGGAGCAGGGGGGGACGTGAACCCGTCTCCTTCTGTGGAGCTGCAGCACGCAGAGCAGCCATGGGAACTAGACGGGACCAAACGCAGATGACTGCATGAACGACACGACGAGCCACAGTCCAGGTGCGTCTCCACCAATTACAACGTCGGATCTCTTTTCACACCAACTGAACTCAAACAGTGAAGTGTTCATTTCATATTCCATCTAAAGTGAAATATCCAAAACACCCAGTATCAGATTGGACATTTATGATACTTAAACTGCATAACACCAAATACTGAGATATTTTGGGATTTTTGTTTGATATATAAGAAATGGAGAAAATACACGGTTGACTGATGATTGTTTGACATGCACCTGAACAGATGAGTGTGTGTGTGCGTGTGCGTGCAGTGAGACAGGTCAGGAGAAGACGGTGCAGTCTGGACACCCACCGTGCAAAAAACACACAGTGGAACGGCTCCAACAGCTAAGTGGTTCCAGGAAAAGGTTTTTATCTGAACCTGACGGCCGGAGGAAATGGAACGTCTCCCTCTGAGGCTGAGGTGAGGTAAACAAAGGTCAGATTACACTTCTGTCTGCCTGCACACACACACACACACACACACAGACACACACCTGTGGGTCACAAAGGACCAGAACACGTGAGGAGAGCAGACAACAGGTGGACCTCTGATGGACCTCTGATCAGCAGCAGCAGCAGAAACAGGAACACAGTGATGTGGGTACGGCAGCGGCTCATCCACAGTGTTCTGGAAGGATTCACTCACACAGTGTAACCGGAGGAACAGTTCAAAGCATCAACCAGGACTGTGTGTGTGTGTGTGTGTGTGTGTGTGTGTGTGTGTGTGTGTGTTGACTGAACAGTGTGAACACACTAAGGCAGGTTTACGTCTGATCCTCCAACGGAAAGAGACATGGAATCAGTTTCTGAAGGATTCAGATCACAACTCCCCACATCAGGACTGAATAAGGCATTTTCAATGGCAGGATGGAATCAGCCCCCCCAGCCCCCCCACCCCCCCCCCCCCCCCC
>CAAKHB010007919.1:21757-54583 GCA_901007665.1 Aeoliscus strigatus | reverse complement strand
GGGGGCGGGGGGGGGGTGTCAGAGCACAAACAAAGGCAACGAGATTTCAGTGAATAAAAAGTTCAATGAGCAGCAGAAATCGAGGAGATGAAACCAAACGACAGATGATGGGACAAACTCCCTCTGGAGCTTCAGATTCAGAGATGACAATTCCCTCTGGAACAGTATCCATGACATACATGACAGTTTAGAGATGACATTTGACCCATCGACCATGAACGTCACTACAGATTGATGGACTGTCAGCCCTGCTGGCGTCATACGTCTTTTTATAATGAAGTTTTCATTATAAAATTTGATGACTCACTGAAAGTGTTGTTTGGAGTAAGTAAACAAACCAAAATGTGCATTTCTAGAAAAACAACTGTTGATTTTTTTCTTAATAGTATATGTACATATATATAGTAAATGTGAATTTCTCTTGAAGATGAATAAAGTATCTATCTAGTAGTGATGTCATGTCGTCGTCGTCAACTGTTAAAGAAACAGTGATAAAACATGGTTCACCAGTACCAATGTCATTAATTCTACATGTTAGAGGCAGAGCTAAGTTACTACAGTTTTCATTTTTCTTACCCTCTCCTGTTTCTAAAATTGAATCGGTGTAAAAAAACCCAAAACAAACAGTTATTGTGTGTGTCCTTTTTGAAAGGAGCAGTATTTGAGCGCAGGTTAAACCTTGAGGTGTTTTTCATGTAGAACATGGAGCTGTGTCTGGTTGCTCTGATTACCTGTTTGACCAGGGAGAACTGGGAGAAGGGCCTGTTGGGCCCCCTGGGACACCCCTCAATGGGACAGCAGTAGAGCTTCTTGGAGGCCTTCATGTCCTTTCTGACCGTTGGATTGACCAGGTCATCCTGAGGGGGAAGCAGAGGACGGTTATCGGGTCACACGGGTCCAGTCCTGACTGACAGACCCAGTCTACACCCGTCACAACCGCAACAAGACCACGGGGACGTGTCCTTCTGGGTCGACTGGTGATGACGGCACCGACACGAACTTCAAATCGTCGACAGGATGGAGCGTCTCCTATGAACCACTGCTTCAAAGCTGCTTTGAAGCACAAGAAGTCACGTGACTGCTTCAATCGCCTGAGTGACTGGGACGACCAAACATTCAGCATCAGATGACGATTATCACTGGTACAGAGACAAATTATAGTACAACTACAGTAACTGTCGTACCGCATTGGAGACACATGAACACACACACACACACTGATTAAATAACAACACTGCAGTTGGCTCGTGGTCACGGTCACCTCCGGGAGCAGACACACACCTTCTGGTGGAACATGAGTGACTGAACATGAAGACACATGTTATCAACAGAAGGCCTCAGTCTGAGTCACGTTGAATCTTCAAAACAGACCGACCACAGATTCCATGAAGGTCAAGGAGACTATTCACCTGACAGCATCAGGTCAGACGCTGGCATCTAGGCTACGATACCGTCTCATCCTCGCAGTCAGACGTCATGAATAATGGAGAGAAGCATCCGAGCGGCAAAGCGCTTTGTCATCGCGTCGACCTGAATATCATTATCACCACTGACAGAAGTGTCCCGTAGCTGTGGATTACAACTAACGGGCTGTTTTTTTTTTCTCCTTAGTTCTGGTGTGTGATCCAGAGGAGGCGATTCTCACTGGCACACTTCTGATGGTCACTTCAGACTCATCTGAGGCGTCGTCCGTTCTAATTTGACTAATTCTGTTCCTCGTCTTCACTCAGTTTTAACCCAGCAACGGGCTGGATGACTGCGAGCCTTCACACATTCACAGTGGGAACAAAGAACCTCTCAGTCTCCTGCCGGCCAAGTGGACGTTCCTTTCAGGACAGTGAATTTATTCCCTTCCACAAGAGAAGCAGGGGGCGCTGCCAGAGGGAGAGTCTGTTCCAAATACTGCCACTGCATGCTAACAGCAAACTGAAAGTCAGGAGTTCACTGGCCTCCAGCCATCACATTGAAAGGAAACCGACAACACCACCTCATATGTGCAGTATATCTGTGTATGTATATCTATGTATGTGTATGTATATCTATGTAATATCAGGTCAAATCCATTTGTGTGTATTTGTTTTCAATATTGAGTATAGATACTTTTTTCATCTCCAGTAAAGACATAATGTGTGGTTTAACTCTCACAGGGTACAACTGTATTTAGTTACTCCATCTCCCATTGGACATCTGTATCAGCGCCACCCTTGTCTTGCATGCACTTTGTTTTTGGACGCACAAGAATTCCAGTGTTCCTGTTTTAACAAAGTGCAAACGTCAATAAACTATTCTGCCTCTCTCTCGTCAGATGAGGGTAAACCCTGGAAAGCGGTGTGTGTGTGTGTGTGTGTGTGTGTGTGTGTACACGCTACAGACCAACTCAATCTGCAGCACATCACATGTGAATCAAATCGATGCTTGATTAGGTTAGCAACGCGGCTAACTGACGTCCACACATTCCTGGCATTCACGGGTACTCTCTCTCACACACACACACAGACAGACAGACAGACAGACAGGTGACTCAAGTTGACTGGAACGACGGTAAATGTGTCGCAAACCAACAGGTTAGTGTGGATGACTTGCGTTTTCCCGTTTATCCAGTTAGCTCAGTTAGCATAGCGGCGGTGGACGGAGCCGGGCAGCGGCAGCGGCAGCATCCGGGGCTCCAGCCTCGGTTTACCTTTATTCGGTGAGACTTCACCAGATGCATGTTTAACGCAGGTGTGTTGGGCAGAATCTTGCCACATCCTTCCACGGTGCAGAGGATGTTCGTCCGCACTTCTTTGGTCAGCTCCGGTATGGTGGGTTTGATGATTTCCCGGGACTGCCACACGGATTCGGGACATTTCCGACTGTCTGCGGAAGCCTCGTGCCCGCTGCCCGCCGTGTGCGTTACAGGGGCCGCCATGTTTCTGTGTTGACAGTCCGTTCGGTAACGGCAGGTAGCTCCGGTAACACAATTGAATGAATACAGCATGACCACAGGCTTCCTCGGCGCTGACTGACAGGTTGATCAGCCAATAGCCGACCTCCAGTGAGCGCTTGGGAACGACTGCACATTACGTCATATCCGGTATTGCATGTTTCTGGACCATGACGTCTTATCTTATTTTTTTCCCCTGTACAACAACAATAATTATTTAATTTATAGAAATATGATTTATTTAAAATTTATTTTGTAATACTTTTGTATCATTAAAATTGTGAGATTAAATAAAGTCTGTGTATCTATTTTACAATGAATATCATTTTCCATGTCTGAATGAATGAAACTTTTAACACTAACACATTTGATTTGTCCTCAAGCATTGAAGTTCTGAAACACTAATTGATTTTAAATTCAGGTGTGACAGCTAATAAAATGTAATTACTGGAACACAACCAACTAGCAGTTAATGATTACTAAATCATTAAACATATACAGAGAAGAGTCATTCACCAATTTAGTTTGTGGCCACCACCTTTTTTCTTAATGACGGTATGAAACTCTGAGGACAATAGTGAAGGGTGGAAGGTGCCAATGAAGGTGTGCAGAGTGTTGCTGGCAGTTTGTTCAGTGTTCTCTGTGACCATCGTCTCAAACATCCACAGGAGTTTCCTTCAGCCTGCTCTGGGCCTTCTCGTCCAGTACAGCTTGTCGTCAGTCTCAACTCCATCCCCCTCAGTGTGAACTGGTCTATGACTTGTCTGGACTTCCTGTGGTCTATGAGCAGCTCCTCAGGTGGGTTGTGTGGCCCTCACAAGGTTCCTGTGTACGCCTCCTCTCTATCACTTCAATTCATCAACTTGGAATCGAAGTCACACATCACTTCTGTGTTCTGTGTGTTTGAGAAGGTCAACTTGTCTCTGATGGGAAAAATATACAGTCTTCCTTTTAGTGGAAGAGATCAGAGCAGATTTGGAACTGTGGTGGGGGGCGATTCTTATAGAAGATATAGAAAGGTAATTACAACCAAGCTGAAAGAATAGAGCTGACGGATGGATGGATGGCTAGATACTTTATTGATCTCTATGAGAAAGTCATTGTTTGATTAAACAATATTAAACTAGATCAAATCAAAACAGACAATTGGTAAAATTGTATATAATGTATAAGCTAAAATTGAAATGAGCAAATGAAATGTGTATCTCCAGAGTGTGCGCGCCCTCTTGTGGGCATTCCCTCTTAAAAGCAGTACCATGGATTATATCTTAGCGTCCATTGCAACGTTGGCTGCTTTGATGAGACAACACTTGATGGAAGAAACCCAGAAGTTCTGTTGTGATTCCAGACACTAATGATTAATCAGGTAGATAATCAGCATCAGCCAGTGGCTTGTGCCTGAGAGGCCTGTTACTACCAGTGGGTCCTTTCGTTGTACAGTAACTGTTTAACAAAGTTAAACTCTTCGAGCAAAGACGTTAGAAGCACAATGTAGCACACTGTATTCCTACAGATGCTGATGATCAGATTTTTTCTTTGGATAAGTTCTATCTTTACACCTCTTGTTACACACTGTTGAGGACTTACAACCAACGTTGCCAGGTGTATGATAATAATCATATTTGTCTCTCTGTACGATGTACAACAATCCTCCAAAAATCCAAACGTACTATGATCTGATGATTCCGTGAATGTTTGGTTGTCAGTTACTCGGGCGATCAAAGCAGCTTTGAAGTAGTGGTTGAGGGGAACTGCTGCTCTGACTCGGCCTTCTATCGGAACATCAGTGTCAGACACCATCAATAGTCACAACATATGAAAAATGTTCCTGAACTTCTCAACACGGAAGGAAATATCACTACTGTTATTTTAGTTTTGACTATGTACGATAACTTCCCTCAAAATATGATAATGTAGTGTCGATAATTCAACATTTCCCTCCTGACAACACTTTTAGTGGTCAATGTGCAGAAGGGACACAGACATTTAGCATAAAAAGACACAAAGGAATAAAATGAGTCAGGACAGGGATTGGGTTCATTTTAAAACATGTTTTCATTTTACATTCTGCTCATAAAAGTTTGGTAAAAATGTCACGTTCACACAAATATGTAAGTAGTTAGCTGTGTTTGGCAAACACTAATCTCAACTACAAAGACAGTGTTTTATGTTTGCAGCATCTCCATTTCTAGATTGCTGATTGACTGTCGTTGGTGAAGTACAAATAAATATTGCCTTGCTCTTACAGAACATATGTGACATGCAATTCACACGTCGCAGTGCTGTGATTTCTGAGCAAGTCTTCAGAACATTCTCTACATCATCTCATGACCTGAATGCACCAGGGACAAGAAGAGGAGGCATAAATGACAGAGCAGTTTGATGTTATTACCGACAGAAAACATTTAAATCAGCACTTTCTCTACAGTCTGATAACAAAACATTAGAGGTTCGAATTATTCTGCTTTGACATCACAGAGTGCTTCTTGTGATGGAGCAGACGGTCCACAAACATGTTTGACTTTAAACAAACTCTTAATCATCTCAGCGGTACACTCGTCTAAAGATTTGAAATAATTCATGACTTCATCTCTGTATGGCTAACATTTAAAATAAAACGATTGAAAACAGAACAGCTGTCATCACCTTAGTATTGGATCCAAATCTTGGTTTCCCTTAAATGATCAATGATTTGCAGGTTCTTCAGCACGACGTACTCCTGAGCAACACTGAGCATCATCGTACATGCTGAAAACGGCTGCAATTGGTGTGTGTGTCCACGGTTCTTCCACACCGACATTCTCAGCAAAGATCCAGGACGGACTTGTTGATCACAGGGTTGGTCCAGTCGTTCCTCAGATCATCCAAGTGATTGTCAAAGTCAATCAAGTTCTCATACGACCTGGCCTCTAGGAGAGCAGAGGTGATTTTCTGTGCTTCGTTCCAGTCCTCGAAACAGTCGCTGGCAGGTGGAGAAAAACATGATATTGACAAAATGTACGCAGAGTTAAAGAGAGAACACAGGAACTTGAAATGGATGAACAGACACTTACTAAGTTACTTCTCTGCTTTTCCACTTATTCTCATGATGATCATAAATAACCACAATCGGCTCCCTGCAGTTCATTTTTAATCTACCGCTGTCCACCTGTGGGGAAAAAAAAACAATACAATACTGGGTACTGTGTCAAAACAACATATACATAAATGGGTGTGGAAACATAATGAATGCACATCCCCAAAACAGAAAGATGAAGAAACCACTGAAGGTCCACACAGTTTCTAATAAAGATGAATGATCTCACAAGGATGTTTAATGGGATCGGGATGAATATTATGTTCAAGGATTTGTGAAGCAAAGTTATACGTAGAAATTATTAATACCATGACAATTGCGGCATCATGGAAATTCTCAGAAATCCTCGCTGCCACTTTCTCTGCAACTTGGTTGGGTCTGCAGGAGAAGAGGAAGAAGAAAATATCAAGGTGTGTGTGTGTGTGTGTACAAACACCAGCAGTCTGGGTCCATTCCACTGCACGTACTTTGAGTCCTTTGTGCGTTCGTTGGCTTGATAATATCCAGCGATTATGTAATTGTTTTCTTTACACCAGGTGTCGATCTGCAACAGGAGCAGGCACGAACACAGATATGTCACACCACAATAAAAACTGGAGACCCCCCCAGTGTTCTTTTAGAAAGGATGCCAGTGAAATGTGTTCCATCCGATGGGTCATTTCAAACATACTGACAGATGCTGGTCACGTGGTGCAGCAGACCTGTTGGGTTGAAGCTAGGTGTGCTGTGGTGAACCAGCAGTCCACTCACCAGGGTTAAGGCTACTTCCAGCATCGGTGCCAGAGCCAGAGTCCCGTGGAACAGAGGCACACAGTCTACACACAGCACCGGGTCGTGGTGGGCGTCTTTCTTTCGCTCCTTCGTCTTCTCTGCCACCAGCAGCCCGTTGACGGCACTGTGGGGGTACTTGGCAGCATGGAGGAGCATTTTACAGTACGCCTGACTAGTCAGTTGAATCGGCATCACGACAGGGATCTTAACGGATTTGACGGCGAGGAAAGACTTGTCTGCTGCTGTTAGCCAGCATTAAATGTCATAACGGGACAATATCTAGATATCTACGTCACCTTAGAACCAGCATGTGTGCTTGTAGCGTCTGACAAGTGTCGACTAACGAATGAGCCACAGGAATTAGTCTGTTACACACGGTAGCCCGACGAGCTAATCTTCTCATGTGCCGCACGAGTGGTGCCGTAAAGCAGACCAGGCGTGACGTGAACCGGCGTAATCTGTCGCGTTTTTCGACCTCTTTTCTACTTCCGTTCTTGGCTCGTCACACTTCCGGAGGCACACCATCGTCGGCGGACTTTGACGGGAGCAAGGAGACGAGAGTAGGTTTTCATTCTATTGCGGTGTTAGGGTTATCGTTCAGTACTTGTGCGCGTCGCCACGTTATACGTATTGAATTATCGAGTAAGAATCTATCGTAAACCGCCAGGTTCAACACACGTTAGCAGCTCTGTGCGAGTGACTTTGTGGAAGAACTAGCACCGGCTAGCCAGCGTTAGCTTAACGGAGAATACGGGACGTTGACGCTAATGCGTCCGTGCGGATAGAAACGTAAGATAGGTAATTGCTCGCCGTGGGATGGTGTGAATAGGAACTGTTTTTAAAATAAACGGATCAAGTGTGTGCTCTTTTAAACGTTGACAGGGTTATTTGTGGAAATGTATCCAGCCGCGCGCCATGACCTTGTGTTTGCAGCTAGCGCTAATGTTAGCCTAGCCGTTCTCTAACTGCTTACACTTCATGGTGCAAATTAATAACAGCGTTCACTGCAGTGGTGGGGGCGATTTCAACTTGAATTCAACTACCAATCTAAACTAAAATGCTGCAGAATTGTTAATTTTATACTCTATAGCACATGACCTGTACACAAACAACAAGCTGTTACTGTATGTTCGCTCTCACCGACAGTTGATGTCTTATATTTACGTATTACGTTGTACGTATTGAATTGGTTTAACAACATGCCTGTAACATGTAAAAGTTAAAAATACGTTTCAACATTCATGGGCTGTGGAGGATGACATGTACATACATCCCTGTGTATAGTGGATTGTAAAAATGAGTTTGTAACTGTCTTTTTCTACAGAATGCTGGCCACCAGAGCCCTTAGCCTTGTTGGCAAACGTGCCATTTCTACGTCTGTCTGCGTACGCGGAGGACACGGTATGTATCATGTGAACCGATGGTGGAATATGTTCTATTTCGGGCCAAACGTATATCAGTGAAATGCCTTTGCCATTGCACAGTTATAAAGCAAAGTTAAGTAGGTTCTGTTTATACCCATTTATGTATAAATGTTTTACTGGGAAAGAGACGTGTGTGTACATTGATAGATTCATAAATCTCTCAGTGGAACACTTGATTACTTGAAGTTAAATTCCCCGCCTGCTAACAGTTTGACACTATTAACTGTGTAACAATAACAACACATAATAAATGGTGCAATAATTCATGTGTATATATTCATCTCCTATATTTAAATTGTATACTCTATTCTCTCACCTGAGTGCTGCTCTTATTCTGTGCTGCTGGAACTTAAATTTCCCTGAAGGAGTCATCCAAAGGGATCAATAAAAGTACATTTGAATCTGAATCTGCACTGGCACAAGACTGAAATCACATCAGACTGTTGTCATTTTATTTGTGTGTTGAATGGTCAATGGACAGGTACTCAGGATTAAAAATCAATAAAGGTTTCACACTGAGTGATCGAAGCCAATTTCATGGGTCATTTCTGATGCATACACATCCGTAGGACCTTATCTTCAAGCTCTGTTGCACAACTTTATAAACTGTACAGTATGTATTTGCTTTGATGAACAAAAAAACAATGAAATTTGTTGCCCAACGCCAACTTGATGAAATTCAGTACCGAATTTGATACTGATTTGATATTGTGATCCCTACAATATAGTGTGTTATGTTGGACATATTTTGAATATGAAATGAGTCACTGTGTGTGGTTTCTTCCAGGTGTCGCCAAGGTAGAGGAATACACTCTCCCCGCCTACTTTGACAGGCGGGAGAACCCTCTCCCAGATATCAGCTATGTGCAGAGCCTAAGTCCTGAGCAGAAGTCCCTGAAGGAGAAGGAGATGGGGTCCTGGGCAGCACTTTCCAGAGAGGAGAAGATTGCATGTAGGACTTTGATACACTGCTCCCTTGTCGATTTGACACGTTTTACGTGACCCAGTGTTTGATGTGGCTGGTGGCACAGTGGCTGTAATGTATGTGTACACAGGAAATAATAATGATAATAATTAGATTAGATATGCCTTTATTTATCCCACGATGCAAAACACGTACAAACTGTTCACCCACACAATATGTACGTATAGAAAACAGGGCAAATATCGACATATAAACCAATATGCAAATGCAGGTATATAGAATCAAATCAGTCCAAATACAGGTATAAGTTAAAAAAAGTGCAATTGTGCATGAGTTATGTATCATGGTCAAATCCAGTATGTGTGACTGCCTACAAGTCAACGGGAATGCAGTGTTTGTGTTGTGTGCTGTTGGAAGGACAGAAGACTTGAAGGTAGAGGTAGGACTGCATCAAGGATCGGCCCTGAGCCCCTTCTTGTTTGCTTTGGTTATGGATAGGTTGACAGATGAGGTCAGACAGGAGTCTCCCTGGACTATGATGTTTGCAGATGACATTGTGATCTGTAGTGAGAGTAGGCAGCAGTTGGAAGAGAACCTAGAAAGGTGGAGGTTTGCTCTAGAGAGAAGAGGAATGAAGGTCAGTCGTAGCAAGACAGAGTATATGTGCATAAATGAAAGGGAGACCAGTGGAAAAGTGAGGTTACAGGGAGCAGAGGTGGTGAAGGTGCAGGAGTTTAAGTACTTAGGATCAACAGTGCAGAGTAGTGGAGACTGTGGAAGAGAAGTGAAGAATAGGGTGCAGGCAGGGTGGAACAGCTGGAGAAAAGTGTCAGGAGTGATTTGTGATGGAAGAGTCTCAGCTAAGGTGAAGGGAAAGGTTTACAGGACTGTGGTTAGACCAGCTATGATGTATGGTTTAGAGACACTAGCAATAGGCAGAAGACAGAGCTGGAGGTGGCAGAGTTAAAGATGCTGAGATTCTCTTTAGGAGTGACCAGGATGGACAGGATGAGGAATGAGGTCATCAGAGGGACAACTCAGACAGGAAGGTTAGGAGAAAAAGATAGAGAGGCTAGATTGAGATGGTTTGGACAGTGGATACATTGGTAGGAGAATGTTAGAGATGGAGTTGCCAGGTAGGAGACAGAGAGGAAGACCAAAGAGGAGGTTTATAGATGCAGTGAGGGAGGACATGGAGGTAGTTGGAGTCAGAGTAGAGGATACAGAGAACAGGGAAAGATGGAAATCAATGATTCGCTGTGGCAACCCCTGAAGAGGGACAAGCCGAAAGAAGAAGAAGAAGATATATATATATATATATATACACACACACAACAAACATTCATGCGTATGACACATTAAGGGCTTGCCTCTTTTTTCCTCAGCCTTAAAATGACACTTGTACAGCCCCAGTGCAGCGTTGTAAAACGGGCTGGGGTCATGTGGTTTTTGCCCTTTGCTCTGCTTGCTGGCTCCTAAGTCCTGTATCTAAGCTGTGTAAGTGGTGTAACTGTTCTGATGTACAAAGCTAGAGGGGAAAAAAGTTATAAGCAACTGAGACACTGGCACAAAACATGACCTGAGCAACTAATAACTACAGTTGACAGCAGCCTGGCAGTGTGTTCCAGTCCCTTTCCTGTCCTTTCTTTGTGCTCCATCATTAGACACCAGCTCAGGATCTAAAACATGGAGTGAAAATGCAGTTTTATGTCAAGCTGATGCTCTGATTGTAATTTCCAGTCATCTGTCTCATGCTTCTAACGGTTCCTGTCCTTTCCCATTTCTCAGTGTATCGCATCAGCTTCAAACAAAGCTTTGCTGAGATGAACCAGGGAACTTCGGAGTGGAAGTCTGTTGTTGGAGGGGTGCTGTTCTTTGTTGGCTTCACTGGCTTGGTGGTGCTGTGGCAGAGAAAGTTTGGTACGTATTAGAAACGTAGTGATGATACGGATGTGTAGTATTTTTGCAATGCTCCTTCTACTGCTTCTGCAGTTAAAGGAATGCAGGTATTATTTTCTATCAGTGAGAACATTACTTGTGTCTTTTCAGTGTACGGCCCAGTTCCTCACACGTTTGAGGCCGAGTACAAAGAGAAAGAGTTGCAGAGGATGCTGGACATGAGAATCAACCCAGTGGAAGGCTTCTCCAATAAATGGGACTACGAGAACAAGCAGTGGAAGAAGTAAAGGACCCAGAGGACCATGGCACACACTTGAAGATAAAAGCAGACCAGTTCAAAGATACACAAAAACATATTGCTGTGTTTATCAGTAGTCCACAATACCTCAGTCTGAGATTTCTGGAAGAGCTCTTCCTCCTATGGTCATTGTATATTATAAAAATAAAAGTTGGTAACCTGAGAAAATGTTTCCTTCTGTTATTTTTCAATGGCAGCAAAGCGTGGATTTGGAAATGACAAGGTAATTTAATTATAATCCCTATTTTCCATTAATTTAAGTATAGCCTTACTTTTGTAGTGAGGTAAGGTGGGGGCAGTCACTTCTCTTACCACAAAATTACCAATTTCTTGGGCTACATTCATGCTTCAAATAATTCAAAAGCCAATCAGAGAACCTGATTCAACACTGACACTAAAATCCTTTGACTCCGGACCTTCTCTCAACCAAAGTCTTCAGTTGTTTATCACAGTAACTTTGTTCATGCAGATCACTGAAGCTTTAGAAGTGTCTACATTCAGATAAATCACATCTCACAGGATAATAGTCTCCAAATCCTCGCGAGAGTATGAGCGGGATGGTGGAAGAACAAATCTCATCATATGAGAGCGGTTTTTTCCTCAGTTGCTGTGACGTCACCCAGCGGACGAACCCGCAGCTGCGGTTGTTTCACGTCCCAACAATCCGGAAGACGGTCCAACATGACGGAGCCGCTGGAGGGGTGAGACGCTGCGGGTTCCGGCTGTGTTCTTCCCGCCTCTGTGAGGACACCTCACGATGTCTGCGCGCTCCCGGAGACTCACGGAGCTTTCCTCCTCCGTCGCATGACGACTGCGAACTTCAGTCCCGCCTGTTTTCGACCCGTTTGCAGGATTCAAAGTCCGTGTTGACGTATCGAAGCAGTTCCAGATCCCAAAGGTGACATCCAGACAGGTCCAGAGGCGCCATGGGCAATGGAATGAATAAGGTAGGCCGGTGAATGTCGTCTGCTTGGGCAGGAAGTGTTGACGACATGACGGCCAGAACACAAAGCTCCCTGCATGTCGACGGACGTTAAGTTCTCTGTAATCACTGTCGGGTTTTATTTACACACTTTACGGTAACTGACGTTCTGAGCACCACTGGCCACCGCTGGAAGCGAAGAACAACCTGGAACGTTCATCCCTTTCCGCTCCTTCTAAATGTAAATAAGCAACGTAAACGCACACGATAGAACATGTCGCGAACACAAATGATTAAACGCACATAACTGACACATGATAGGTATCCAAGGCAGAAGAAAAGAACTAGCATGTCTGTAGAAATCCACATTTGAAGTCAGTCGTGATCGACTTCAAAATAACCGAGTGTGACTTTAGTGACACCTAATGGTCAAAATGAGCATTACAACCACCTCTCATTTCAATTCAGTGCCACCGAAAATGAGTTTGATTTATTGGTCGACACAGCGTGTCGAGTAGTTGACAGTAGTAGTTGACCACACAGCACAACAAAGATATCAAGACAAATAGTATCTGCAGGTGAGGTACTGGTACTGTTGTAAAAAGGTATGTCCACCAGGAGTCTGCTTTGACTGTATCTGCAGCCCTGTTTCAGTGTTACACATCATACTACCTTCATGCCTTTTACTTTACTTTCCTCACACACACTCTTCCTGTGACCTTAGTTACTTTGGGCATGAGAAGAGAGATTCTCTCCTACGTCGGTGTCTTGTGTCTCAGTGCTCTTCTACATGTCCACAGCCTGTGTCGACATTTGGTGATAGATGGAGCTGAATCTGTGACACGATGTGTGTCATAGCTGAAAAAGACACATATTAGCTAGTATACTTCTGTTTGTCTCTCTGGATGATTGTAAATATAGTGCTTTAGGAAATATTTCAGAAAACAAATATTTCTGCGTTCTAAAACACATTGACACGGATTATGCTGTGTTTTTGTCAGTAATCTTGAAAACATCTCAGTTTACTTTTACTCATCTCTCACCTGTGTACACAGAACTGATGGAACATCACCCATGTCAAAGACAAAAGTCGGTCTTACATCATCAGCATCATCAGTGTTTTAGAGCCAAAGTTGGGCAGACGCCACTCATCACTGTTTCCTGATACTCATGCATCAGTACTCAGGCCTTGTAGGGCTTGAGGGAATTTACTTTGCTCTACTTGGTTGTTAAGCCGTAAGCCTTAAATCTCATGTGGCTCAGTGGAGGACATTTGTTCCTTTCAGGGGAAGTTTCTGAGGTTGGATGTAATGAATGTTTGACCTGAATGCAGCATGTCTGCTTCACAGGTCGTTGATGGGCTCTACCTGGGCAATATACGAGGTAAGAACAGCACACACCCTGCTGGAACCTGATTCGATGTTTGAAGGGATATACGTGGTGGAGTACTTTATATATTTTATTTTTTATATTTATTTTTTTATATTTGTTTTTTATGTAATTATATTTTAAATATAATATAATTTCAAAATATTTATCTTTACTTCAACTGAATTAGTTGAAATTCTTGAATTTTTATATCCATCATCACATTGTAGGGCTGATTTATTTTTTTCAGGTGAATTAACATAACTTGTATGTGGATAAACACCTGCCCCAGCTCTCGGTACACTCAGTACAGACACTCCCACGTACACAGACAGTGTACAGTGTGTCCGCCGCTGGCCACACGCAGCACTTCATCCAGTTCATGTGGCATTTGAACTCGTCTAACTTTAGCCGCTGTGATGATGGCACCGGCCCCACGGCCGGAATTAGTTTGAGTCACAGGAGACGGTTTCAGGAATGTTATCTTGGACCTGCGTTAATCGGAAGCTTCTTTTTTCAGTGTGTGGTTTATTATTGAGAGCGTTTTTTGATTTCACATTTATCGTGTCTGACCCACTTCTGTTCAAACTGCATGCTCAGATATATTGTATCTTACACAGTGACTCCCTACTCGCGCTGAGGCTCTCCTCTTAGACCTCTTTAGCCTCCTGTCGGTGTGTTAAACCAGGAAAAAACATCACATTCCTTGAGGTGGAATCCACATATCCCTCAAAGGTCCGTTTTAATGCAGTGGTTAACGCTGTCGCCTCACAGCCACTTGTTGGTACCCAGCCGCTCACCCACTGACAGCTGCTCCAGCATGAACCGCGACCCGAAAACCCAATCACCCAAACAACAATGTCGACTTCTGCCTGAGTGCGAGCTGTGTACTGTCAAACGGAAACATCCCACTCCTGAACAAAGACTTCATAAATGCGTCATACTCCAGCAGAGTGTCTGTGTTTAGGTGGTGCACAGTTCACGGGCAATGAATTAGCTCCATTGCTTTCTGTCTGTGCCTCAGATTCCGAAAACAGAGAGGGCCTGTCCAAGAATGGCATCACCCACATCCTGTCTGTGTACAATAACGCCAAGCCTGTGTTTGAGGTCAGTGCATTGTTCTTAGAATGTTTAAATAATGGCCCTGTCTGAATATTGCAGAATGACTGCTGCTCCCATGTGATGTCCTAAGTCAGCCAGCAGGTGGTAGTCATGAGTTATTGTTGGTGCTAATGACTTTGACGTGATAATCCATGTGTGACTGCTGTACATACACAGGCACATGTTGTAGTATGGTATGTATGTATCTGTGATGAATGAATGAATGATCTCAGTGTCTTTTTATACATATGTTGCAGGACATGACCTACCTTTGCATTCATGCAGCGGATGCCTCCAGCCAGAACCTGTGAGTCGGGTGCAGAGCTTCTTTAAAGCTGTCAGCCATGAAACATGCTGCACTGGTTTTAACTGTCCTGTGCATGTGAATGTCTGAAGCGTCGGTGAGTCACGCATCAGGGTTTCAACACTGTTACCCTCCGGTTTGTGGTCCCGGGGTGTGGCGGCCTGCAGCCGGCACTGTCAACTGCCGCACAGATGATAGAAACATTGAAGAACAGTAGCTGCTTTGGTTTATACTGTCAAGATAGACAGTAAGTAGAAGCAGTGGACTTACATAGTTGGTTTGTTTGTGTGAGGAAGAGAAACAGAAGAGAGAAATAGATGGCGATGGATTTAGATACAGAAGCATTTGTAAGAATGCAGGATCCAAAACTAGGATCAGTCAGTTTGGGTCAACAAAACAAGACAACTACAACAAACAGGCATCAACGATACCTGAGGAGAATGGGAGAGAAAGGGGAGAGGAGACACAGACAGACACACCGACGTGAAAAAAACACAAAAGATCTGTCAGATGTTATAGTATCAGCACCATGCAGCAAGGATTTCTCTTAGATTAAAGTTCAGGGATTGAAAGAAGTGGTAGACTATAGTTTGGGAAAATCTAAATCAGAAATATTACAGACTTACAGGAAGTTTGGTTTGTGTGCGTGTATCATGAGTGTATCTCTATGTGAGAGTTGTCATTGTATATTGGAATGTGTTGTATATCGACAGTGTCACAGTCCCTTTGTCTGCCCTGGGGTCATTGAGATTGTCACACTGCCAAACAGTGATTGGTGCGCCACTAGTGCCTCCTGCTGGCTGGTCAGGGTTCCTGCATGTGAATGAGGCCGTGAGTTCCAACCTTTTCCGGACAGTATTTGGGTATGTGACCTGGAAAGAATCAAACATGGACGCTGTCGTTGTGTGCTTGAGTGACATTCTTTGTAGGCAAACACTGGACATGCTGCCTGACCTCGGTACCAACCCTGAATCAGTTCTATGACTGAAACTAGGAGGACGATGTCCATGACGACCTGGGGGTTATCGGGGCTCCTCGAGGGCGGAGTGAGCTTTTTGACAGTTTAATGACAATTGTGGTTGAATGTGCTGTGATGTTGCTGAGGGGTTGGGGAGGAGATGTCTGACCTCCAGTGTTGCAACAAGACCCCCTCCCTCCGGCAGCAGAGGAAGGAAACCATCGTGTGACATCTGGCTGTGGGCTGCGACCACCCAGGGCTTTAATAAGCCCCCTCTGTCACAATCACTGGTCTGACTGATGGCAGTGGTGAGGCCAACTGCCACCTCACCCAGCAGCCACGGGCCCCAGTGGACGGGTCTGATGGGCCCCCTGATGGGTCCTCAGCTCAGGCCCCCAGACGCTCATAGATACCATGTAGAAACTTGTGGTCAAAAGCTATGAATCTGAAAAGCTCTCTTCAATCGAGATTAGCTTGGTGCTAGCATGAGGCGTCTCCACACCATATGATGTAGATGTTGATCGATGATACAGAAATATATGTGTGTGTTTGTGGGTCAGCAGGAGTTTACAGCAGATTCAGCCGTTATTTTCCACATATTAAACAAGACAACAGGAACCTCTGTTCTAAGAAGGCCCAGCAAAGTGCTGAGGAGACATCTTTTGAAGAGTGGTTCAAATCTCAGGAAGAAGGAAAAAATAAAAGTGGCAGTGAATCTATTTTGGCCCCCGTCTGTTATTCTGTCTGCTGTTGAGTAACCAGCCTCTGCTCCCCGGGAGACTGTGAGCCGTGTACTTCTTCATTATGCAAAAACAAACCATCCCTGTTTCCTGCCAGAGGTCTTGAAGGAGGTGTGAAGCCTGTTGCTTAGTGGGAAAGTGTGGATTTATGTACCATCACGTTTTTGTGACCTCTTCCCTCAATTAACCTGACTGACTTTTTGTTTTCTGTTGTCAAAGACTTGTTTTGTCCTACAGTGGTTTGTGTCTTATACAGTAGTGGTGAATGACCATGAACTGTCCACACCAGTGGGGTTTTTTTTTTCTTCCCTGATCCTCTTTGGACCAGAATAATTTAATGCTGAAGCTCATGACATTTTGCAGTTCATCAGAAAAGGACAGTTACTTCCCTCGTCTACTGTCTGTCCTCTGGTCTACCACTACCACTTTTTATCACATGATAA
This sequence comes from Aeoliscus strigatus, assembly GCA_901007665.1. NCBI lineage: Eukaryota > Metazoa > Chordata > Actinopteri > Syngnathiformes > Centriscidae > Aeoliscus > Aeoliscus strigatus. Next base: position 37,431 of record CAAKHB010007919.1, on the reverse strand, counting down.
GCTGAAGACAAATGCAGTAATCAGCTAAATCCATTGAAAGCGTTGGAAGCTAACCGATGTTTTTTTCGTTTTTTTTTTTTTTTAATTTATTGAAAGATTCAATAATGAAACTGTCTCAAATGTCTCCGTCAAAGCCTCCATGTCTGTTATCAGGATTTGAGCCACACACATTTCCTACAACACTAATCCTCACGGTTTCATCACACACTGAAGGAGTTTCCATTCAGAGTTTCCTTTTCTCGCACCCTGTAATGTGGTACGTATATTGTGTACTCTGAGCTCGACAACAGTAATACTAGACACGTTTTTCCAGCCATGAGTAATAATCAGGTGAGTCTTCTCCCCTGCAGGTTGCAGCATTTCAAAGAGTGCATCAGCTTCATCCATGAATGTCGCCTCAACGGTGGATCTTGTCTGGTTCACTGGTACGTTTTGTCCCGACCAGCTGCATACAGACCCCCCCGTTTGATCGATGGTCACCAAGCTGTGTGCTTTTTTTGTGTCGTGCAGCCTCGCGGGAGTGTCCCGCAGCACGACCATGGTGGTGGCCTACCTCATGACCGTCACTCACTACAGCTGGGAGGAATGTCTGTCTGCGGTCAAGGCTGTTCGCTCCTTCGTCGGCCCCAACTGTGGCTTCCAGCAGCAGCTGCAGGAGTACCAGACGACACAGGTCTCAGAGGTACGCGCGTTGAGTAGAACACGAAAAGATCGGAATGAGACACGCTGGAGCGGGACACGTTTGGTGGCGAGCCCTTGGTCACGGGGCTCTGTTGTCACGGAACACAGTGGACAGATGGTGCTGCCGTACGTTGAACTGACTCAGCTCCCTGCAAACACATCGTTTATTGTTTAAAACCGACATCTCCGACGTCAACCGACAGAGGAAGTTCTGTGCTGTAATCTGCACTCATCATCAGCTTTGACAAATGGACACGGTTTGAATCACTGCACCCGTCGTCTCTTCACGGTAGTATTGTTTTTTCCTCATAAAGCACTGGGTCCATTTAGTGACTTTAAAGTTTGGACAGCTCAGTCCGAAGGGGTCACAGTGGATCCCTGGTGTGTGGTACCTACATGTACATACACTCACTGATCAGAACATAACGTCGACTGTGAATGTTTAGTCACAGATATAGCAGACACATGTTCATCATTTACCAGAAACCAGCTGATGCATCAGTTGGTTTTTGTTGTTTTAACGTGTCAGTGACACCACGTAAGGATCCAGGTTGGTTCCAGAATGTATAGATATATTTTCAATGAATGGTCTAATCTCATTGAATGGACAAAGAAATAATAATGAAAATAGAGAAGACTGAACATTACAAACAAAAATGACAGCGCCCCAACAGTAGATTCTTTTTTTACTCGTACTAGTCCTGTAGCCAGAATGTGACTGTTCAGCAGATACAGGAGTACATTAGGCAGGTATCACAATGTGGCCAAACTAGGACTTAGACGGGGATGCTGCTGGGCTGTCCCATGAAATCGACCAAATGTCCTGTTCTCATTTTATTTCACCCGCTGTTTACATGTGCAGCCTTGATTTGTAAGAACTGAGTGGATGATTCCTTTCCAGTGGCTCTGGCCCAGCCCAGAGAGAAGGGGAACTGCTGGGGTATTGCTGGGATTGCATTAGCGTGGTACAGCTCATCACGTGTTTTGCGTTGCTGTCAGCATCTTGCAACACAACATGTCTGAAAAAAATCTCCTTTTCAGAATGGGTAGTGATTTCGAGGATTTCAGGGGATACGGGATGTGGGTTTTAAGATTTTCCCTCATTTGCCTCTAATTGAAAGTGAGATGACAACTTGACGCTATTGTGTGTTTATGAAAAGATACTTCCACAGTCAGCTTCAGGCAGGAGAGACTTGACCCTTCTCCCTTCTCAGACTTCACTGTCGTTCCACATACACTAGAACGCCGACTGAACTGCTGAGTCACTCATCAGGGCGACAATCATTCATTCACAAAGGATGAAGAACACACCCGCTGTGTCAAAATGAAAGAAACGAATGAATGAATGTATCACAAGTCGTTTGCAGAAGGGATCCGGAAATAAGAGCCACCGGATCAACATCCGGCCCAGCTCCAACAACGAGACTTTGAAGACAACGATTTCAAAGAGACCGTCAGAAACATCGGCCAGCAACTCCTGGGGATTCTCCTCTGAAGAGTCAGACCTAGAATCAGATGAGCTGATTCCAGACACTTGAACATTCACCAGTGTGATTCAGAAGGTGGATCAGAAAGTAGCTACATGAGGACGGCGGGTGGTATACCACAACCAGCCTCTAGGGGGCAAATGAGAGCTTTTGTAAACTTTTTTTATAACTTATATATACATAATGCATCACTGTATTGTTACTAAAAGGATTCTGTCATTTGAATTAAAAGAATGGCATCTTTCCTTGATTCAATAAATCAACAAATATAATGATACAGTGAAATAAATGCAGTAATATTTATCATTAATTATCGTTTATCGTAAGAATCAGGGTGAGTTGTCTTCATACTGAGAACCTTCACACTGATTCATCCACTGATGACAGTGTACTTTGGATGATTCCTGCTTTCGTTACGTGGACCTTTGGAGTGGGTGCTGTGCACTTTGAAATAATGAGCCACAGGACAAAGTTTACTTTCATAAAGATGAACTCATTTGAGGAATTACAGCACAGTGCTGCCCCGACTAAGTCAAGACCAGAAATATGTTATTTTGCCTTTTGAACAAATGCCAGATGTGACCTTGACACATCCAGCGTACATGTGATGTGATATCATAAAGTATAAAATAATAATAATAATACATTCGATGGATCTCTAACAGTTAAAAGCAAAGATGACATCACACGTTTGTCCTCCCTCCCCAGTACCGAGCGTGGCTGCGCTCCAGTTTCCGGTCCTGTCCATACAACGACCAGGAGCAGGTGGGCGCCCTGTTGAGTCAGTACATAGAACAGCAGCAGAGCCAGAGGAGAGGGGCCGACCAGCGCTGGATAGACCAGGATGGAGACGTCTGCTCTCCGCCGTCCACCCACAAGGAGCCTGGGGGCAGCAGCTGAACGGGCGTGTCTGTCTGGAGCTGGTAGTGGACTCATCGATCAGTACTTTATTTGTACTTCACTTTAATCCCAAGTGGTTTCAGTGGGAGTTTGATTTCGGATTGAGCAGAACACATACACACCACTTGTCCCTGCCATGTTTCCCTCACCACCACAGGGGTATCAGCGGTCCCAGACGCCTTACTGTCAACACCTCAGCACCTTAACCATGATGAGAATAACCTGTGCTTCCACGTGGGCTCTCTAAGCCTGTAACGACCTGCTCAGTAGCCTTAAACATGACGGATCTACACTGTTTTAAAGGAACGTTTCGACTCTGAATCTGTGGCGGTCCATCGAATGGACATGAAATGGTCCCGGTGGTCACAGACTTGCACTGTCCTTCATGGTGACTCCTGCCGTTAGAGTACAATACACAGCACACACTGATGGATGTAGAAGATCCATCACTGCCCATGTCGTTTACCGGCCGTTTCTTTGGTTCCTTCTCTGTTTTAAGCTCAGTTACTCTTGAAGGGCATCTGTAAAACGTGGCTGCTGGCTCAGCGCAGCTTTATCGCCGACGTCTACGTTGACACGAGTCTGAGTTTTGTTCTCTGTTATCGGCCAGAGATTTTAACAGAGGGCAGTTGGTCGTACTTTGTCCATATCAGCTGCAGCCAGATCAATCAGTTGTGGTGTTTATCAGTGAACTAAACTGCTGCCAGTGATAATGAAACAGCACCAGGCACTGAAGGAAATTGTTGAACATTGTTCCATGTTAGTCACATAATCTGTGTATGAAGGATCTCTGCAGCTAAAACGTCTTGGAAATGTCTTGATGATTTAATGACACTTCTGTGTTTGACTTGCACATTTAAGGTGGATTTTGTGTGTTTTTGTAATGCAGTGCAGGGACAGACAAAAATATGTAAATGCTAATAAATGCGTATTATAAAAGGTACATTGTGAGTTTGCAGTGTTTGATGAATACTCAACATTTCATTTCATTTCCCTTTTATCTTTTACATTCAACTTCAGTCTATATCAATGTGGCGATTTGAGGCTTCACGGCTCACTGGGTGATGTTACCATGACGAAAAACAATCTAATTCAGGAGTACTTCATTGACTCCGGAGGAAACCCCTTTGTTCTAACAGCTCTGGTAATAAAAGATTAAAATGACAAGACTAACAAAGGACATGTGCTAAAATGTTCAATGTTTCAAAATTTGAATGAAATAAAAGTTGAATAAAATATATGTGTGCAAGTAAGGTAAATAATACAAAAATATACAGGAAGTATTTTTATTTTAATTCCTGAATATGATGTCACTGAGCAAACATTTCACATAATACTGAATATGTAACACTTGTTTTTAATACATATATATAAATCATTTGATGCATGTGCGCGCACACACACACACACACACACACACACACACTGCTGTTTTCATAGTGGATGTATATATTTATTTCTGTATATTTATTCTATTGACCTCATTAGATGTGCATGCTTATATTGTATTCACACTTGTATGTAATACTTATTTCATACATTTTAGTAAAGGTTTTTATTCATTTCCTATTTTCCTGTTTGACTGGAGCTGTTGGAAGGAGAAAATCTGATTATGATGTTACATGGAAAACATATGAAGTTAAAAAATATAACATAAAAATAACAAATACAATATACAAAATATTCTCACGGATGTTAAGAACACTTGAGGTGAGATGGGGCCACACACGCACACACACAGTTTGCGTGCAGAAATCCCCCACACACTCAAAGGTAACTTGTGACTGCCCCGCTCCGTGAGTGGGCAGCGCGCGCGCGCACACACACACAGACGCACACAGGCACGCACGCACGCAGGATCTTGTGTCAGGCCATTTCTTGTAAATTCCCGCAATTCACAGAACGACACTTCCGTGGTGGGCGGGGCCTCACGCCACAGCTGACACGTTCATTGGCTGGAGAGCAGCGGTGACGTCAGCACGTCTCCGTTGACGCCGAAATAAACCTGACGGAGCGAAGTCTGTGGATTTACTGACCCATCTGACAGCATCTCAGGAGAAAACCCTCAGCTGCCAGTCACCTGTAAGTGAAGCTTGGTTACTCATTATTATTAGTCATCATTATTATTGTTATTGTTGTTATTAGGAAAGTTACTTCGGTTAAAAATGAAACTATTTCAACGACTTTATCAAAGTAATGTAACTAATTCCACGTGCTTAGTTTTCGAAATATTGAATGAATGTTCTCAGATGTTGAGATGTGTCTGAGCTGCTGTCAACCTCCTTCTAAAATCGCAAAACATGAACACTAATGAACACTATCATTCATTCATGAAAAAATAATAATAAATCTGGCCCCATAACTAACTCTATAAAACATACAGGTTGTGTTTTTATAGAGGTTGGGATCAGGACTTTTTCCATCAGGAACTCATTTGATCACACTTTTGTCTCCAGTGATGTCACTGAACAGTTGTGTTCATTTTGTTTTTAAACTGGTTCCTCCCCTGAGAACACTGGTGATATGTGATTTGTTCTCCTGACGCTGGGTTGCCATACTCTGGTCTGAAAGTCTTTTACACGCTCTGAAGAAGGATCTCTGTGCAGGAAAGGACATGTCAAACTCTGGAGGTCGCAGGCTGAAGCAGTGGCTGATGGAGCAGATCCAGAGCGCTCAGTACCCCGGACTCCTGTGGGAGGACGACAGCCGCACCATGTTCAGAATTCCCTGGAAACACGCCGGGAAACAGGATTACAACCAAGAAGTAGACGCGTCCATTTTCAAGGTTCGACACAGTCAACTGTCGTCTGTCAGTCTAAATTCTAAATGAACGACAGACTAACGTCTGGTGTGTGCTGCAGGCCTGGGCTGTGTTCAAGGGAAAGTTCAAAGAGGGGGACAAGGCTGAACCTGCGACGTGGAAGACCAGGCTTCGCTGTGCTCTGAATAAGAGCCCTGACTTTGAGGAGGTGACGGAGCGGTCCCAGCTGGACATCTCCGAGCCCTATAAAGTTTATAGAATCGTTCCCGAGGAGGAGCAGAAACGTGAGTTGATGTTCAGGCGTCTCCACTGCATTGGGATACGAAGGTCCTGTTATAAAGACCCAGAGGTCATAAGACAATCCAGTACAATCGAACTAGAATGCTCGTTGGTGCAAAGTCGACTAGTTACTGGAACTCCAACAGAAGTTTAAACAGTGTGAACAGCCCTTGCTGACATTCGATGTGGTGAAGGTGTAATGGTTCATTCAGGACATTCATCTCATGAAGGATCCTTCTGTCTCCTACATGTCTTGGAGGATAACGTGTGACGAACTGACGCCGTGGGTCTTCTCTCCTCTTCTGTCCACAGATGGGAAAAGCTCGGGGTCGGTCATTGCAGCGAGCAGCAGCTCTGCGGAGGTCCCAGGTATGGACTGCAGCCCGACAGACATCGAGGAGCTCATCAAAGAGGTGACGCTGATTCTCAAGTCAAACCAATTTGCCGTTTTATTTATGTGTTTGATGTCCTTTTAAAAAAACATATATTCCTCTATATACTTCCTTCATTAGTTACCAGTTACCAGTTTTTATTTCCCCTTTCTCGACTCATTTTAATAGTCCTTATTACTCTCTTTAATGCCTTTTTTTTTAAACTCATTTTTCACTTAAAGTATTTTTGATCTGCCGATGCTGAAATGTGCTCTACCAACAACCTCTCCTTGCCCTGCTGCTGATCGCGCAGCACATTTCGGTAGTTTGAGGGTTTTGTAGACGACCTGTTGCTGTTTTGTGCAGGAGGAGGGCTGCAGCATCCAGGCCAGTCCGGAGTATTGGTCCCACAGCAGTTCAACGCACGTCAATGGTGAGACGACGACCACGTCACTCCTCCTCCTCCACGTCAGCGTCCGTTCACCCTCTTCAGGCATCAACACCAGTGTTTTGTCATTCGTGCTAAGCAGAGGTCATTTTGCTTGTCTGCTGAACAATTCTGCAACGGAAGAGTTGACTAACATCCTGCTGGAGCTTGCTGACTAAGTTGAATGAGTCCTGTGTAAGATTGTGAGAGAAATGTGATTTCTGATGATGAGGCAGAAGAATGACACGGCAGTGAGGCCACAAGTGTCTTAACGGCGTCCAAACTGTGTGTGGTTCACAGCGTTCCCGCTCCATCAGGACCCTCTGCCCTCCAGCGCCCTCACCTCAGGTATCGGTTTTCATCCTCCGACGATTCACCATTTTTTCTTCTTCTTACCTCCGATGTCTTCCTCCCCAGCTTTCTCCCAAATGATCATCACTTTCTACTATGGCGGGAAGCAGATGAACAGCACCCTGGTGACCCATCCCGACGGCTGCCGGATCTCCCCATGCCAGCAGCACCTTGGTCGTGGCGCCCTCTACAGCTCAGACAGCATGCAGACGGTCCATTTCCCACCCGCTGAGCTCATCGAGAACGAACGCCAGCGCCCCGTCACACACAAGCTTCTGGGACACCTGGAGAGAGGGGTGCTCGTCCGTGCCAATCAAGACGGCGTCTTCATCAAGAGGCTGTGCCAGAGCCGCGTCTTCTGGAGCGGGCTCGGGGAAGGGGGCTCCCAGTACGGCCCCGTGCCCTGTAAACTGGAGAGGGACGCCGTGGTCAAGATTTTTGACACAGGAAGGTTCCTCCAAGGTGTGAATCCTTTTGGAAACTCAGAGGGGCTCACTGTCCCAAAGCCCACGTACTGACTGGAAGGTCTTCTTATGTTCCAGCTTTGCAGCTCCACCAGGAGGGTCAGTTTCCAGCTCCTGATCCAACAGTGACTTTAAGCTTCGGTGAGGAGCTCCACGACCTCAGCGCCGCCAAGACCAAACTGATCATTGTGCAGGTATGTGTTCCTTTGTTGCGTTTTTTAATCACCGTTGGGGAAATGAGCCCTGACCCTGGTGACCCCCCCCCCCCCCTCCCCACTGTGACAGATCACCGTGGTGAACTGTCAGCACCTGCTGGATGCAGTCAACTCCCGCCGCTCGCAGCCGTACTGCAGCAACCCCGGGCAGGACGTGGCCGACGACGTGGCCTTCGACCAGATGGCCCGCATCTACCAGGACCTGTGCAGCTACAGCGCCCCCCAGAGGGCGTCCTGCTACAGGAACAACATGCCCCTCACCGCCTGAGACGCGGCGGGCAAACCCAGCGGTCACCCTGACGGCGTGTTCCCTCGTCCTCAGTGTTCTCATCCAGCTGCAGACAGTGTCCACTGAAGAAGAACACATTCACATATTCCTCTGCAAACCGTCCAGATCGTCTCACGTAAATGTCTGCAAACCTTTTACTCTCAGTTCCAACTGCTTCTGCTTTCACTGCTGTTCACAGAGTTGTTTTCCTGTCATGATATTAACGTTTGAAAAGTAATGTAGTTCAACGTAGTTTTCTACTTGATATTTGTTATTAAATAACCACAGTTCATAAAATGGCGTTTTAGATGCGATGTGGCATCATATGACAGATAGGTTTTACTATCAGGCTGTGTTACGACCTTTTTTATAACCAAGTTTGTCATAAACAGATGTGTTTACTGAATGACACATGGTGCTGTTTAATGTTGGTTATAACACAGAGATCCTGTGGGACGTGGAAATAACGGTGTTTGGAGCTTTGAGACCATTTTAAAAGCTGAGAACAGCCGATTTTTACATCTAACATTTACTTTCTGTGAGTACAGTGAACGCATACTGAATGAAAATAAAAGGATTCAAAAAAAATACATTTTGTAATATTTAACAAGAGCCATATCATATATTTTTCCATATTTTTTCATATTAGATGATATATGTCAAGAAAAACATGGGCACCCACCTTGATAAACATAAAACAAAACCCAAACTCAGTCTCCTGTCTATTTGTTGTACGTCATGCTCTAGAGACTGCACATACACCGTTGGTGCGTGAAACATTCAAATCAGGGAACCAGCTCTGATGCTTGAATGATTATTACATCAAATATGAAATCAATTGCCTGCTGCACAATCATCAGTTTGTCTAATTCTGGTTTTGATCTGCCTCAAATACCAGGGATTGTGGTTAGGATCACAGCTCACCTCCTCCAGTGTCTGCACACATTCGACTCATGAACCGGATTTCATGAGGTGTGTTACTGAGGAATTACTTGGGTTGCTCTGAGGAGTCCGTTGAAAAACAGCAGCTCATTTCCTGAGTGTGACTTCAGTTTGAAATCCTCTGAAGAACAATGAAACTCACGCTGAGAACCTGACAAAGACTCTAGACTGAGACAGTAAATGGTCTCACACAGATGACTGCTAACGGGGATCAAAGATCACAGTGTGGATGAGCCACTGTGTGGGATGCAGACTAGATTCAAGAGGTGTCATTTGACCAAAGCGTCCAGGCACGTACGACACTTTCTGCAGTGCTGGAGTCTGGTGGAAAGAAAACAGAATGAATAAAAAAGGAAGTGGGAGCGTTCACAGCTGTGGACTTTTCCCTCTGAAGACAAACTGAATGGGAACAGATGAACGGATGACAAACATATGGATACATCAGCAGTGTGTGTGTGTGTGTGTAGAATATGTGTATATGGTCTGTGAATGGAGTGTGTGTCATTTATGTGCTGGTGTGTGTATACGGTGTGTGTATAATATGTGTATATGATGTGTGTGTGTGTGTGATGTGTGTCTGCAAGGTGTGTGTATGATGTGTGTGCTGGTGTGTGTTTAATGTGTGTGTATGATGTGGTGCAGGTGTATGTGCAGGTGTGTGTGTGTGTGTGTGTGTGTGTGGTGTGTGTGGTTATCTATAACAGGGACTTTTCTTCATGTTCCACAGAACAGGAACACAGTTCAAAAACTGTCACAGGAAGTAGACGGCCCCTCTCAGGCTGGATCGGTCCACTCCACCACCAGAGGACACGTGAGTGAGAGAACGACAAACAGCAGGATGATGATCGACCGGCATTCATACAACAAATTAACATTACATTGACATAATATATATAAGATAACATACGCTGATAACACACATCTGAAACATCAACGACTGAACGTGACGGAACGTGGAAGAAAATTCACTTTGATTTCTTTTTTTCTTCAGATCTCCTGACTGCTTTACTTCCCTCAAACTTTCCAGCCTTTTGTGTCACTACATGTTTGAATAAGATTGTACTTCCACTGTGAAGGTGGATCCAAGGGGGGGATGACGGCCATCATCCCATCGACTGTACGTGTGTGTGTGCGCGCACGCTGGGAAACGTCTGTCTTTGTTAATGAACCGATTGGTTGACATTATCACCAGTGAGACGTGTGTGTGTGTGTGTGTGCGTTGTTCTCCACAAGTATGACGTAAATCAGCCAACTGTCACATCTACTGTGTGTGTGTGTGTGTGTGTGTGTGTGTATATGTCGAATGTTTTCAGAACTGCAGCTTCACTCGTTCACTTGTGTATTTCATGTATAGCTGGACATATCATACTTCATTTTTTTGACAATTCTTTTCAGTCCACGAGGTTAAAAAACAACAAATATTGTCTTTCATATATTGGAAACATTTTCCTGTTGGTCAACAGCAAAGAAAGGACACTTCAAGGGGCACGGGGACACTTGTACCCGTTAAAGAGGAATAAATAATACTTCCACTTACCGTTCTCAGTTGCTTGGAAATTCTTTGTGACGTGATAGAGTATTTACTCTATTTTTCATTTTCTGAGTATACTGTGTGCTGTGTATGAAATAATTTGAAATATTTTTGAACTTTTTGTTCTTTTGTAGAAGTGCAACAGGAAAAGGAGTCACATTTTTTGCCTTCTGTTTTTTTCCAGTGTCTGCTGTTGTGGTTCTCCTTGTGTTGCAACATCTTTTTGTGGCGTCTGAGGCTTCCCACAATAAACCCTTTCAGATGAGTGACAAACAGAGCTGATGTCGCCATCATACGTAACCACGGCCATCTGCTCCATTTACATTTCAGTCGCCTGGGTTGTACAGTAGCGTCTTTAAGGAAGCACATCCTTTTTCATGAAAAGAAACACTTCAAGGAATTCAAGCAGAACAAGAGGAATGAAACATTCATGAAAAACCTTTCTGTGTTGTGTTATTATCAGTTTGATTCAACTTTATTCATGGATAGCCCCTGGTGATGTGCAATCTCGTGTACGAGGGAGGAACACAGACGTAACGCAACAAGAAACAGTTACATACAAACATTAAACACATGAATACAGTTACATACAAACATTAAAGTGTCAAGTGAGTTATGGAAACTTCCGTTACGCACAGGAGCGAGGTGGTTTAAAAAAGATAACAGATGTTTTGATAATTCTTTGTGAATGAGTTGTTCTAATGGGAGTGGGTAGATTGTTCTAGTCAGAGCGAGCTCTGAATATGAAAGCGACCATTTTTGGACGTGGAATGACAAGGAAGGGTTGTTGCTCGTGTCTAAAGGGATGGTGGGTGTATACGGCATTGGATGTTGTTTTAGATGTGGGGGGACATTGATGATGATCTATATCTTCTGGCCCTGAGGGGTCGGCAGGTCAGCATGCTATACATGTTGCAATGGTGAGTACAGTAAGGGCACGTCTACAAATCTACACAGACAGTCACAGACGAGTGGCTGAAGGTAAGAATCAGTCTTTGAAGGAGGTGACCTGACGCCGGGGTAGGCTGTCACACAAGGAGACGTTTAAAGGAGTCACCAGGACCAGGTTTGGAGACAAACAACATGCTACACAGAGAAGTTCAGAACTGAACTGAGGCCAACTCCTGATGTAGAGATCTCTCACTGACAAGTCGACCTGCGTTTGACGTCTAAATTACTACATCATCAGCATACAGGTGTATTTGGCAGTCAGTGACGACTTTAGGGAGGTCACTGAGGAAAAAAATGAAAAAACCTAATGACTGACAGATTGATTCAGCAGATTCTGACAGCAGACATTTATCCCTCATAATAGACATTTATCCTCCATTACCACAAACTGGACTGCATTTCCTTTTAAAACAAATACTGAAAACAAATATATATGCTCAGTTCTCACTAATATTTTGTTGCTAAAGCCTATGTATTTGTCTGTGTGTGTGTGTGTGAGTACACGGAGAGACACCCCCCCCCCCCCCCATGCAGACACCTGGGAGAGCATGAAAATCCACACAGTAAACAGGAATTGATCCAGGTACCTTCTTGCTCCGACACTGTCAATATTTCATAAGTAATATCTATATATCTATATCTGTATCTCCATATATTGAATAATAGCAAGAAATATTCACCAAGATCTTTTACAAAACTCTGGCTTTATGAACGCTTCTGTAAATGAGAACATTCCCCATTGACGTTTAACGTGAGCCGTGTCTTGCAGGCGTTGGCGGAGTCTCTGGGGAGAATTTAGCGTGCGATTAGAATAGGCATCCGGAGAGGAACTGAGTGGAGAGACAGGTGAGAGTCCACATCCTGGGAGGCAGGGAGAAAACCACACAGACACACAGACACGATAGCCACTGATCAAGGATCATATCCTCAAATCAGTATCAGTTCATGTCCTTCAAACCAAATGTTCTGCTCACCGTACACGTTTGAGGAGGACTCTTACAAGTTTCCTATTTGTTGAACAAAGATGTGTAAACCTTGAGAACTGCAAAAGTTCTAAAGAACTGTGCGTATTACCGCTGATTGGATTGGAAGGCTCTGGAAGGAAGGGGAGTTAGAAGCATGTAGTCCATGGTCCTTCATGGCCCCTCTCCTTCCGTTGATGTTTTGGAATGGTTTGTTTTCCCTGGTGTTTCCTGTTATCTTATGTATCTGTGCATCCTTTGTTTCATGTGCTGTCTGTCACATGGACCTTTGCTGCCCTTTATACCCGTCTCAAATCACATACTTCTATACGTAAACTTAGTATTGTAATAAACCTCTGCATCGGTATGAATACTAGCTGTAATCGCTGTACAACTACCGCTGCTGCCATGTTTTTTTACTCGCACGCTTACCCTGACCATTGAAAAAAAAAACATGCTTTATTACAGAGTTGTTTCATCGGACAACACCAGAGTCAATGCAGGCTGAGTAGGAACTGGTCAACCATGTCAAACCCCCTCAGACAAACCAGCCCCCCAGCCCCATCACACACTAACGTGGCAATTAACATGCAAGAGCAAAAGGCAGTAAAGCAAACACACTGATCTTAATGCAAACAGAGGACACATGGGATTTCACCTCAAATCAGCAAACACGATCACACACTATGATGCTACAGAGCATATGAAACTGGGACCCCGTACCCATCAGCCAGCGTGTCCCCAGACCCCCCTGATTCCCACACTGTATTGTACTGTTGATTTCTTTAAAATGTACTAAAAACGTTGACAGCTGACAGAACTACAAATACAACAATAAACATTTGAATGTGCAATATTTAAAACAACCACTTAACTGGCTGGGCAGTCAAGACCCCCCCCTCTGGTCCCACTCGGCCTGTCTGCAGCAGGAGGCTGTGGGGGAATGATTCCCTAAGTCCCTCCACCCTAGCACGGGAAGATCACCTACGCTGGCTGTCTCCACCGCTGGCAGCAACACGCGACTACGATCGGCAACCACCCCCCTCCCGGCCGTCAGTGCATCAAAGTTAGGCTCTGCTATCATATTATATCAGTCCATGATACTTGCAATCACGTCCAGCCGAGCATGGTCAACTCAGAATGTCTGCCCGCGTCACCAGGTGAAACTCATTGTCTTTAATTACTCATCGCCATAGCAACCAGCCCCCAACACATGCTCACTACAGTATTTTGAGTACATAAGTGCATTCACACTGAATGAGGATGCGAAAATGTAGTGTATGTGTGGATCGATGGACACTTTCCACCCTCGACGTCCACATCTTAGTGACGTAACGTTGCCCTTTTTGAGATGGCACCACGGGGGACATCAGCTACCGATGGATTCGGTAGTATGGAAGCTGTTTACAGTGTAAACTGTCATGATGAAAGCATGAAAACATCTTGTTCATCACCAGTGGTGTCAGGACTTCCATCTGTCACTGACATGAATACCTGCTGTTGAGGACTCAACTGTCCATTTTGACACTTTTGCAGGTTATCGACTATGAGAAATGCAACTGCAACTGCAAATGTAAATAGTGATGTGCAAAATTCACCTGAGCGACTAAGAATAAAGTGTTCTGTGGAAATGTAACAACAATTTGCATGCTGATGCAGTAAGTTTGATCAAGGTCACTCTCTGTGTCAGCGTGAATATTAAAGTCACTTCACTTCATTTAAAAAGCCTGGTGGACGCTACACTTCATCAATCACTACTGACTGAGCTGTACGTGTCAGTGGTTCTGTCAGTGGGTGAGAGGACAGTTGCGTCAGTCTGTGGCTGCTGAGCTGTTTGATAGGAGTGATCCCTGACCGCCTGATCGGTCTCTGGACAGGAAGCACAGGAAGGAGCCCTGTGAAAAGAGGAACAGACGATGCACAGACATGCTGTGGATGGTTGATGCCATTTGCAAACTGTGGAAACGACGTTGTGTTCAGTCAATGGCGGAAAAAATACAAACACAAATTACTACACGACTCCAGGGAACCACTGAACATTGTACATTGTCATTTTAGCACATTTAATTACAATAAGAGCAACTCGGTCACGAAGCTGGTTTAAGTCGTATTTATCAGACTAATTTTTAAAGATACATGCATACATACCACAGAGTACCACAGGGCCCTCTGCTAGGACCCTTTTTATTTTCAGTATGTTCCCCTTGTACATTCTCATTAGGAAACGTTTGATCAACTTTCATTACTATGCAGATGACTGGATTCGCTGTCACTAAACGCTGATATAATGCTACTTGGCCCTGATGTCACTTGACGACGATCCTGTGACGATAACCCAGACGATCATCACGATGGTCAGATTACTGGAATTATTTATTGTAGTGTGGTATCATAGCTAGCTCAGAACACCTGGCACCATCTTTTCAGGACTATATTTCAGAGTGGATATCAAACGACACTTATTGTTAGAGTATGCAGACATACTCCCATAGGACACAGAATCCTTCTCCTCTCCTTTTCCTCCTTATCCTATCCGTGTGGATTCATTCTATGTCATTATCATTATCATCAGTGGTATTGTTAGCAGATGGTGTCATCTGTTCTCAGTCTCTCTTTGTGGCCTGACCTCTTCCACGTCACCGTGGTGGCATGGCATGCAAGAGGTATGTGTGCACACCACGTGTGCCCACTGTTAAGTCCATGGAAGCATTGTAAGTTGGTGTAATTTGATGGTCAGACTCACCGTGGCTTTAATACACAGACACACTGATGAAAATCTCATCACTCGGGTGGTTTCGTATTCAAGAAAAACAAAACTTAGAGAAAACGGGGGAAAGTGGATGGATGGCAAGGTAGAGGGGAAGCCCAGGGTGGAGTGACAGCCCCTGGGGAAACACAAACACGGGGCATGAACACAGTATTGGTGCAGCTCACAGCTCGGTGCTCACTGTCTGTGTGTGTGTGTGTGTGTGTGTGTGTGTGTGTGTGTGTGTGTGTGTGTGTGTGTGTGTGTGTGTGTGTGTGTGTGTGTGTGTGTGCATGCAAAGTTATCTGCATCGCTCATTAGATGTTTTCTGTTCTTTG
>CAAKHB010007919.1:0-12690 GCA_901007665.1 Aeoliscus strigatus | reverse complement strand
GAGCGTTGTGGTGCACGAGAGGAGCCAGATCACTGTGGTAAAGTCAGCCTGACACAGAGACACAGAGCAGATGAAGAGCCCCTGCTCATAAACTCAGCAGTGAGATTTCAGCCACACACACACACACACACACACACACACCAGTAAGTACACTTATCCACACATATGAACACTGACTCATGGCGGGAATTTCAGACGTGGGTGTATCTGTGTGTGCGAGCTATTTGCTTTTATCAGCGGTAGGTTTTCTCCATCTACCACCAAGTAGGGATCGATCAGAGCGCCGACAGCTGAGGGCAGACGTCACCCACACACTCCTCCTGTTAGTCAGCCCTGGCCCACCCAATTTACACCATCAATCAGCGAACTCGGTGCCAGAAAGCTCTCCTCCCTGATCCGACTCTCCAAAACACACGTCCCGTTCGCTGAAGTCCATCTGCAAGGAGAAGGTCGGTGGAGGACGGTGGAGGACGGCGGATGAGGTGCACCCACAGGACTCACCGACACCTGCATGTGGCTCGCTTTTATCCCACGGTCAAATGCACATGTCACACCAGGTTCTGAGCAGACGTGGAGACCTGCTGTTGTCTTCCTCGCTCACAGGAGTAAGCTGGACTGTGGGAGGTCGATGTGAGGGCGCAGGTGACGTAAACAGCGTGGTCACAGCCACTGTCAGAGGGGTGAAGATGGCTGACCCACGGACCAGTGCATGGTGTGGTTTGATACGAGTGAGGCACTGGTCAGTATGAGCAGCAGGGACGGGTTCTGAGACGACGATCACAGCAGCTCAGGGTCTGTGGGGAAGGACGGCAGCGCGTATTTGACTTTATTCCTTCGTAACCTGTAATTTGTAATTCCTAATTCTCTATATGTGGAATCAAAAACTGGACGTGGACCAAGACAACAGAAGGTGTGAGGGAGTAACAGCCAGAGATGATACGTGTAGGGGTGTACACACACACACACTCACACACACACACACAGCCTTAGTGTCAGTGCGGTATTATCACACCGGCTGAGGTAATGTCCTTCTACCGCCTTTTTATTACCTTTCCCAATCTTCAGGCCGGGCTTCTGGTCTGTTTCCACCCTGTTCGGGTCGAGTGTGACGCACATTTGAAATGGCTTCGAAAATAATTGCTGCTTTTCATTTCAGCGGTGTCAGTGAAGAAACATGTAAGTGAGTATTTGGGTCTCCGGCTCGGACCTCAATAGTGTGCCAAGAAGCCAACGCTAACACCGCAGAGAGAAGAAAAGACATTATCCTGGTTTGGAACGGTGGTATGTCGGGATTTAAAGGTCAGAGAGTTAATATAACTATATTACAATAAAAGACTGGCAGAGGTTTACACTGAGTACAGAATTCACACTGGACAGAACTGTGTACACTTACAGTACGTGCTTTGAATTACTGCAAATCAGCTGTGTTTTCATCAACAAGAAGAAACTTGACACAATTCACATTAGTTTGCTTTTTGTCGACTCTTCTGAATGTTTCAGAAGAGCGTCTCAGCTGTTGGCATGTGCCAGAGCTGGAACTACGATCAAAACACAAAAAAAACAACACAATTAACTGTAAACCATGATAAAAACAATACTACTGCAGAAAGTGTTACCACTGCGGTGGCTTCGCTGCGTCCGTCCATTTGTAACTAATGATGTTTATTTTGTCATTAAATTACGTGACACGGTTCCACGTCACTCCCCAGTCCGGGTCATACTGTAAATACAGTGTGTTTTTGTTCATACGTCCATGTGTATTTTCAGCTGTGTGTGTGTGTGTGTGTGTGTGTGTGTGTGTGTGTGTGTGTGCTTGCCTGCCTGCATTTCCCTGCAGGAACCCTGATGGTCCCTCAGATAAGCCCCATCTCCATTTACAATCACAGCTCCTGAGATGGAGCCTTTTGTCTCTAATAAGTAAATTACCTCTAATACCTTCTGTGCTGTACTTGGCTGCTCTCGTGGCCTCATGCAAACCAGATGTTGCGCCAGTCTGCCACCGCCTGCCGAGGCTGCATCGTCGGGTGCACGCGGGGCTGACAAACAGCCATCACACACAGTTGGGCTCAGTGGATGTGACGGGCAGCTGCTCGTCGTGTCTTTTTTCAGTCAGTTTCCCAATGCGGTGATGCTGCGGTGGTTAGCGCCGCCGTCTGGCTCAATTCCTGGCCTTTCTGTGTGGAGCTTGCGTGCGCTCCCTGTGTCCCTTGTGGGTTCTCTCCAGGTACTCCGGCTTGTTCCCACCTCCAAAAGCCTGCTGAGGTTAATCGGTCACTCTAAATTCAAACGCTCGTCTGTCTTTACACGTCGGCCCTGGTGATGAAGTGGTCGAATCCCGCCGTTCGCCCGTTGACAGCTGAGGTCAGGTCGGCTCCAGCATGAACTGCGACCCACAACTGGAGCGAGAGGGCGATGACGGACGAACAAACAATGACCCATTTCTCCAAACAAACTCCTCTCCTTCTCTGTACTTCCCCTCTGTCATAGTCACTCCTGTCCTTTTATCAGCGCAACCAGCTCGGTCCCCACCGGACTAATTTCTTTCGCACAATAACAAACACAGACCCCCGTTTGAGGTCGGCCGGTCGGCTAATCAAGGGATCAATCGATCTTGAGGTGTAACGCTGCTTGTTGATCAATAGCTCCACCTGGAAGACGTATTCGTCCCCGTGGCTTGTTTGACAGACCTCAAGAGCTGTGTATCAATAACGTAAACACAACGAGGCTGTTAACCTTTGCTAATGATATCGGTGGATGACGAACCTTTGCTATGGGGGAAAAGTTGGACAAAACCAAAACCAGATGCAGCGCTCGGGGTTTGATGAGTGTGTATATGCATGTGTGTGGTATCTGCAAGAAGTTGTGTGTTTGTGTGCAGAATGTGTGCGCGCATAGTGGTGGTTTGCGGGTGGGTACGGGGCTGGTGGATGCTCACGCTCTGCGACCGTCCTCCCTGTGGGTTGAGCCATGTGTGCCAGTGGACGTACTGTTTCATACCATGTGGTTTCCAAAAATACAGAGGTATGGACACCCCCAGCCCTCTACCCCACCCTACACAAACACACAGGCAAACACTCAGCACAGACACAGTGAGAAAGTACAGGCTGACCCTCCACGTACGCCGCTGCCTGTGACCCGTACCGATTTCTGTGGGTTTTACAAGCGGCTTCACACCGCCTCGTCACACATCGTCACACCGAAGGCCCCCGAACACTGAGTCTTTGTGCGGCCACAGCAGCGCGTGGGAAGGAGCGTCTGCCCCACACCACCACACCTTGTGGAGCTGCTCAGGAGTGTGTGTCTGTCTGTCTGTCGGCCTCAGGGGTGGACTTTGGTTGCCATCACATCTCACACTCAGCGTGGGACAATACATCCCTAGAAAGCTGGAGCGTCTACTCCTAAGAATCACAGTAAATACAGGATTCGGCGGCATGAGGAGGGGGTGGGGGTGGGGGTCTTGAAACACTCAATTAACCAGTTGATTTATGTTGCAACATTCCCTCATGGCCTCATGGTTTGGGTCGTGACTGAAAGACAGAGATTGCTGTTGCTGAAATGAATTTCCTCTGCTGGTGTGGGCCACTGCTCCTTCATGCTTCTGTGTCGTCCCTTTTTTTTCCTGCCGTCACCAGGTGAGGAGCCTCCAGGATGGTGTTGTTCTCACTCCCTCTGCCTCAGCAACTCGAAGGGCCTCTGTACGGAGGGAAGTGGTTCAGGGTAAAACTACACTTGAACATCTTTGTAACAACACTGAAGCACAAACTATTGAAGTATGAAGCCTCAAAATGCATCTTACCACCAAAGATAACAATAACTGATCCGAAGATAAGATGAGATAAGGCCTTTAATATCCTGCATTGAGGAAATCTACTGCATTACAGCAGCAAAGACAAGAAGAAAACATTTACTATTTACAGGTTTAATAAACAATACTATGTTAACATGCAATTCATTCGTGATAATATACATTCAGATATTATTTGTATGACAATGAAACATGGCTGATGACTCTGAGTCTGGTGATGGTACTGCACATATTTACATACATTAACTTCTGGTGGTAAGTTAATATGTGTTGTTACACATTAATTAAAATGACAAAAAGTCCAGTTTAAGAATTTTATGAAGTGAAATAGACACAGTAGAAAGGTTGACGGTGTAGATCGATGTTAAAGTGCCAAATAAAAAGCGACGTTTTGTGTGTGTGTGTGTGTGTGTGTGTGTTTGAACATCCAGAGTCCAGGACAGTGGCCTGTGTATTGGTGCAGTGCAGGGTGGATGACGTCCATCTGGAAGCGATTGACAGCGGCTGAAGCCCTGCGGCCACAAGAGCTTCTGCCCTGCTTATCCTCCTCCGTCGTTTCCCCTCTGCAGCGCTCCATGCATGTCTGTCACCCGCCAAAGTGCATGCAAACCCACCGCCACCAAGAAATATTCCTCCAGTGTAGATTAACTTTCAGAGGGACACATGCACACAGTGACTGACAAGAAACATCTCCTCCATTCTGACCCCAGAGGGAAGTGGTGGCTGGAGATCTCTATCACCGGGGCCCCAGAGACACTGGCCTGATTATGTGTGTGTATGTGTGTGTGTGTCTTAGTGTGTGTTCGTGTGTTTGGGTGTGTAGAACACAAGCTCTCTCCCTGGAGAGAGGTGGATACCGAGGAGCCCTGAGGCCACAGGAAATCCACAGAGACAGACAGACTGAGAGAGTGAAGTGTGTCAGAGAGCAGAGTCTGATGTCTGCCGTCGTGGACACGACCGGACGTCAGAGGGGTCTCGTGTGTCCGTCGGCTGCGCCCGTTTGCTACAACACAGGTGACGTTGTTCTCTCCAGAGCCACACACTTCACTTAAAATCATATTTTTTTTTTAAATGTGCCCCGTAAGTTTCACGTTGGACTGAACGTAAATGTGGATTCAGGTTAGCGGACTCATGACTCGAGACCCTCGGCTTCACTCCCTCCACACACGGCCATTTAAATCTATTGAAACTTTATTAAGCGCAGCAGCCGACCCAAGTAGGTTTCCCCGTGTGAAAGAGTGGCTTTGTGGCGGGGGCGTCTCGACGGGACACGGCTTCCCCTTCACCCCTCACCCCGTGTGGGTTTTTCACTTGGGCGTATTGTGATTTCGCCCAGGCTGCTCCTGCAGCCTTTAACAGTTCACTTCCACTCGCAGTGAAGAAACTCCACATCCACGCTTGTTGTCGGGACCACCCACACACACAAAGTCATCCGCCGTCTCATTGGCTCCTTTCGTCCCGTCTCTCTCACGCATGCACACGGAGCACGATCCAAATGCAACAATCATCATCTCTGCATTTATCTCCAGTGATGAATAAATACT
Source organism: Aeoliscus strigatus (assembly GCA_901007665.1). Taxonomy (NCBI): domain Eukaryota; kingdom Metazoa; phylum Chordata; class Actinopteri; order Syngnathiformes; family Centriscidae; genus Aeoliscus; species Aeoliscus strigatus. The sequence continues at coordinate 7,341 of CAAKHB010007919.1, read as the reverse complement.
CAGGGGGGTAAATCAGTAAGAAAAGGGGGAAAGGTTGGATCTAAACCACTTCCCTGTGTGCGCCCGCTCCTAAATCCTTAAGTGGATTTGTGTCCCGTCTGTCTCTGCGTTTGATTACTGTGACCGGGCAGCGCGCTCACTCCAGGACCGTCTTGATGGACTCCATTTGGTTCCTAATCCCTGCGTGTGTTATCTGTCTGACATGCCTGGACTCCCCGTCCACAGCTCCTCTGTGACGTCCTGCACCAGGCTTCAGCCGGCATCACCGGGGGCCCTGAGTGGAGACGAGCATTAGCTCTGGTATGGCTGCAACACACAAATCACCAATAATACTCAACAGACCTGAAACGGACCTGACGGGGTCACTTCACTTGAGCACACAATCAAATATTTTCCAGATTAACCCCAGTAGCACTGAGCTAGGTAATAGTTTGAACTGTATTACAGGCTTTGTCCTCCGGATACATTTTATTCCAGACACACACCGCAAATAAACAAATAGATAAAAAGAATAATAAGAAATAAACAGTGTGACACAGTGAGAGCAATGGTTTTAAATTAATCTTTGAAATAACATTAGTTTAGTAGGAGGAACCAGCTAATATTCTATGTACCGTATGTGATGCATGCTTAGCTAAGCAAAATATTATGAAGCTTATGAGTACACATGAAAACTACAGTCTAAATTGATTTTATAACAGATGGCTTGATTTATCAATGAAAATATGCCAAATAACTCTCTCTCTCACTCACTCTCTCTCACACACACACACACACGTACACACACACACACACACACACACACACACAGCCACCCACCGAGGACTTTGGAGCCACGGTGGATATCAGATAGATGACAGATCCTCCAAAGCCCTAAAACCGAGCTTGCAAATTACCATCACCTCCTCCAGCCCTCCACGGACAAACCCACTTTTCCTTCAATCCCTCTCATCCCCTGTGAAGCCCCCCCGCTCCCCCACCGCCTGCTGTGACACGCAGTCTCTCATATTACATCGTATAGATTTTACATGGTTTACAAGACGGTAAAGTCTGGAGACAGCCATGGAGGACAGGAGGCTGTTCAGTGAATTGTGTTCCACTGGAGCCTCCACGGTGTGTTGCTGTCCGTTCACATCAATCACCAATAAAACACTCACCAGGAATGGAGGCATGTTAGTATTTTTCTTTCTAACTTTGCTGGTTTTGACTTGAATGCAGTGAAGTCAACATCACCAGTTGGAACGGCTCTGGCCTCACGATGACACCAGTTCCCACTTATGTTTAAAAAAAAAGTTCAATTATTCACTTCCTGTGTGTGTGTGTGTGTGTGCGTGTGCTTGGGTTTTCGTCTCTCTTGCAGTGGTGGATCACAGATGATGGTTACTGGTGTGGATATGGAGACAATGACTGTTCACGTACGGCGTGTGCACTGGTGTTTTTTGGGGGTTTTTTTTGCGGGAGTGTGCGCATGTGCAGGTACGTGACAGAAAGAAGACAGAGAGTACCTTCTTAGGTAAACTGTTTGACATTCACATGGAAGATGTGATAAACAGGAAACAGTGAGACCCCACGCAGCGTCCCAGAGCCACACGCCAGGGTCGTATCAAACATTCGTAATGTAAACAGGTCTTATACGTGGACATTCATACTTATCACGTCTGTCAAAACATCAAAAAGAAGTTTTTCAGGAACGTGTCTCCTTGTAAATATATACATAAAAAAATGATTTTCCTGATGTGAGTCAGACTCACAATCTGTATCTGCAGACATGACCGCATATTAGTCTGTTCATGGGAGGGGGAGATTTAAAAAAGGGCTAAATATTCATGCGGTCCATGAGTCATAAATACTATTGAGGAAAAAAAACAACAACAACAAATACAATAAAATAGATTTTGGTCAGATTTTCACTTCTTCTTTCACCATCTATCTGTGCGTCATTCTATTTTTGTTCCCGAAAAACAGCGACGGAGTAGTGTCGTTGCTGCAGTGAAATCGAGGAACGAGTCGTTCCTGTGTGTGGTACATCACTCTCTCAGTCATGTGGTAAATATTGTGTTTCCTGTCTCCTCCTTAACTGTTTTGGTAATTGGCTTGTGTTAACCCTGTGACCCGCTGACTTCAGGCCCGGGACTGCCCTGTGTGTGTGTGTGTGTGTGTGTGCACCCGTGGAGGAGAGAACAACTTGATTACTGCGTCATCATGATCAGATAAAGGAAACATAATAATAATAATAATAATAATAATAATAATAATAATAATAATAATAATAATAATAATAATAATAATAATAATAATAATAATGGTATTATTATTTTTATCGCATACTATTATTGCAGGTGCAGAGCCACATAATACATTTCAAACTGGGTTGGTTGAATGACTAATTACAAATTACTTACGTTATAATTCTGGTTAATCAAAATATTAAATTGAGGGACAGGGACACTGATGTTACCCAGAGCTTGTGTGACGCCTGCGTTTCCTGCAGCTGCTTGCGGCCTCGTCCGTTGTTCCTCCTTGGTGCTGCCTGTCTCACAGTGGACTATAAACCGACCCTTCGTACTGGGAGGTCATGGTACCTGCGCAATACACGCACCGACTGAAGCAGTAACTTCATAACCTGCACGCCAAACTTGGCTCAGACATCCCGAGTCTACAGTGATTTGTGTTTTCCATGTCATGTACACGAGGAAATAAATTATTGTAACTAAATGCCATGATTACAAGTAAACATCTACTGTGTGGGCATCTGCGTGTGTGCAGGCAGTTAGTCAGAGAGCTTGGAAGCTCAGGGGCTGCGACTGGGGCCGGTTAGCGATGCTGAGTGGTTGAAGATATAGAACAAATGGACAATTACTGAGCTCCACTGTACGCCGCTTGTCCTGGGGGGCTGTGACGTAGGGATTTCTGTTCTGTTCTGTTCTGCTTTTCCTCTCACGAGATTTGTGTGGAAAAATGGCACAAAATTCTGTCTTTTAAAACAGAACACATTTTGAGGTTAAACCTTTTTTAAAAAAAAAAATCAGTGCAGAGATTTAACAAAGTCGTACAGGTACAAACACATGACTGGAATATTCTCTGAGTTCGCTTGTTTAGACTTAACACACATTCAATTTATTGGTAAGCCCATTATTTCTAGATGAAAAATTTACAGGTAATAAACAGGTAATATGCAAATTACCTGGGTTGTTTGCAAACTACCTGTGTTTTCAGGTAATGTGCAAAGCTACTACATCTAGCTAGCAAGCTAGCTAAGGTTATTAACGTTATCAAAGCTAGCTAGCTATGCTAACTGGCTAAAATACCGTGCTAGCTAACAATCCGTTAGCACTAACCCTATCCCAAACAACCCGGAAGGATGCGTTGTTTGCAAACTACAGCTCTGGAAAATACGAGACCACTGCAAAATTGTCAGTATTTCTGATTTCACTATTTATAGGTATGTGTTTAAGTGAAATGAACATTTTTGCAATTCCAAATAATAATTTAGAGTATTGATTTGCAGAAAATGACAAATGGTCAAAATAACAAAAAAGATGCAATGTTTTCAGACCTCAAATAATGCAAAAAACCCCAAGATCATATTCATTTTAAAACATCACAATACTCATGTTTTAACTTAGCAAGAGTTCAGGAATCAATATTTGGTGGAATAACCCTGATTTTAATCACAGCTTTCACCAGTCTTTCACATTGTTCTTGTGCGACTTTATTCCACTCCTGGCACAAGAATTATTATCGGTTAGGTCACAACGATGGTCTATATTAGCCCATCAAATGAATATTTAGTGTAAATGTAATGAAGTTTATTGGATCCTTCTCTTGTCTGCATCAGGGGGATTTAATCGTGTTTCACTGACACAGAACATGTGTATTCTGCAGACATCAGTGTTTAAACGAAACAGCATGAGTGACATCACGAGCGGCCATCCGTCCAATCACTCGCTGTTTCACTAGGTGTCCAATTAGGCCGCCTGCACTTCCAGTCTCCCGCACGTGAAAGCCTGTCCAAACAAAACAACCCTTTGTTTCCACTGGCACTGGCCGCTCATCAGCGCATTCACCTATTCTGGAAAACAAATGTAAGATTGAGGCCATGTGTGTTAGGTGCAGCTTTGTGAGAAGAGGGAATTTTATGTAATTTCAGAGAAATCAACATCTGCTGAGAGAAATTCAAGCGCGAGCAGAGACAAGTGATGAGTCATTGTTTTCGTGCCACGTATCACAGTCCCTTGGTATGCAGAGACTGGCTATTATGGTGCGACCCTGGGGAACGGGACCGGACAGAGAAGTATGAACAGTATTTGCAACGACAAAGTCCACGACCCCAGTGTGTAAACAGTGACTTGTGTTAGGACAGGAAAAGACAGAAAGGGACGAGGCCGCGTTCCAGCCAGAGACACTAGTCTCCCAGCCACAGTCAGCCTGCTGTTAAACATCCTACTGATGGACCGCGGGGCTGGGGCTGGATGTATATTTATGTATAATGCAGGAGAAAGAAAGCTCTTAAATGCAAAGGCAACCTTTGAAAAAGAAATGCTCATTATTCTGTGTTTTCCATCAGTGGTTGTAGTATACACCTCATCCAGTGAGTAGAACTCATGGACATTATAACTTGCAGAGACACACAAACTTTGGCCATAAGCAAACAACAACACACGCTCCATCGCAGCTGATGAAACGTCGGTCGATCCACTGAACAAGCGGACAAAGGAAAATATCCCCGTCATTTCTTCACTGAATCCAAGAAATAATCAGTATTCAGTTTTTTTTTGTCAAAGGCAACAAGTGAAGATTACATTCAGTATCTGTGGATGGAAAAGGTGTTGTTACGTAGATCAGCTCAGAGAGTTAACTAGAGGAAGAAAGCAGCGGAAAGAGAGAGAGAGAGAGAGAGAGAGAGCAGTGTACTAATCAGCATTCTTCTGGGTGGTCTCAGTCAGGAGTAGAGAGAGCACATTTGAACTGCAAACCAGCTCTAATATGGGCCAAGAAATAACATACGACTGTGGCGTCACCCTGTTGAGAGAGAAAGTAAAAGACAGAATTAAGGAAGAAGTTACAAAAGTAACTGAAATCTATAAAAAGACTAAACATTATAAAAATAATAGAATAGTAAATTCTATAAATATATAGTACATATCTATAGATATATATATATATTACGTGTCCTTTAAAAATAAGACTAGTTAGTAGATATGAGGGCCCGAGGAAGTGTTTGCTGACTAAGGATACGGTCCTCACACACACACACACACAAACACACATACAGTATATTAGCAGCTCCAACAAGTAGGAAATGACACAATTTGCTTGTGATTCCAACTGTCAAACATGAGGACGTTGACCCCAGCTGAAAGGGAGCAGTGTAACCTCAGAGCAATCAGTCGTATGCTGAACCAGACCCGGCCGTTTACCTTGTCCACAGCACAGGGACCGGGGGGGACAGAGGGAAGGGGGGTGGGAACGAGGTAAGGACCCCGTTTGGGACAAACCCTCTCTAGGGATGACCTACTGGGAAACGGGCATGGAGGGAGGAGGAGCCAAGTTGAAGATGAGAGCAGAGCTGGCTGGCAGGCACTCATCAGGCCTCACCACAGGATATTACAGCGAGCAATCAGGACTCCCATCCTGTCCACGAGACCACACTGTGCTCTGATCAGGAGCTAGTTTGTGTGTGTGTGTGTGTGTGTGCGTGGTTGTGTGTCTTGTATTAACCCTGCTGTGGGAGATTTTAGACGTTTGCTAATAGTCTTGCTGCTGCACGAAAATTCATCACGGGAGGTTGAGTGATAGCTGCATTATTTATTCTGGGACTGAACAATTAATGAGTGCAGCAATTATTGGACCAATACACCACAAACTGTGGTGTCTGTTTGCTTTGTAACTATTTTTTTCCGCCGGTGAGAAGCCCAGATTGTTATCAAAAGAGTCTGACAGCATTCTGGAGAGGATCTCCACCAAGACAAACGAGTGTCCAGAGGCTGGATTGTCCCGGGTCAGCTCAACATTTCATCCTTCCTGCCGATTACAACACCATTTTTCTTCAGTAAAAAGTGATTTGTTATGGAATTTCTTCTCCTTTTAGTCTGGAAGTAATCACCAATGATTTCTAGAATGTCAGACTAATTCTAATAATATTCTATTCTATTCATCTGGCAAAAACTCAAATCAAACTAAGAATATTTGTCTTATTTCTAGTCAAAATGTCCTGTTTCGAGCCAAAAAATCATTTTACACTTAAAATTTTCCTTGTTGAAATAAGTAGAAATACATCTATTTGACTGGCAGATTTTTCTAGTTTTTTAAAGTGAAAATGACACATTTTTCTCCTCTTTTAAAAAAGTGAAAACAGCAGATTTTTCTGCTTTTTTAAGTGAAAATTTGCACGATACAAGTGCAATGGAAAATAGTGAGCGTTGACCTGGACAAAAATCTTCTCATGGTTCAAGGTAAGGTAAGGTAAGGTAAGGTATGTTAAGGTAAGATAAGGTAAGGTAAGGTAAGGTAAGGTAAGGTAAGGTACGGTAAGGTAAGGTAAGGTAAGGTAAGGTAAGGTAAGGTAAGTTAAGGTAAGGTAAGGTAAGGTAAGGTAAGGTATGTTAAGGTAAGTTAAGGTAAGGTCAGGTCAGGGATCGTCAGTTGGGGTTGTGGTAAATCTCCATCTCAGAAAAATGCATGTGATGCTATATTGATCTCATGAAACATAACTCAGCAGTTATATACAACAAATTTCTGACTTTTATTTCTGTCAATCACTGCGATGTCACAAGAAATTCCAACATTTCTCTCAAGCTGATATGATATGTCAATCTGATATGTGATAGAAGAGTCTCAGCTAAGGTGAAGGGAAAGGTTTACAGGACTGTGGTTAGACCAGCTATGATGTCTGGTTTAGAGACACTAGCGATAGGCAGAAGACAGGAGGCAGAGCTGGAGGTGGCAGAGTTAAAGATGCTGAGATTCTCTTTAGGAGTGACCAGGATGGACAGGATTAGGAATGAGGTCATCAGAGGGACAACACAGACAGGAAGGTTAGGAGAAAAAGCTAGAGAGGCTAGATTGAGATGGTTTGGACATGTGCAGAGGAGGGACAGTGGATACATTGGTAGGAGAATGTTAGAGATGGAGTTGGAGGTAGGAGACAGAGAGGAAGACCAAAGAGGAGGTTTATAGATGCAGTGAGGGAGGACATGGAGGTAGTTGGAGTCAGAGTAGAGGATACAGAGAACAGGGAAAGATGGAAATCGGTGATTCGCTGTGGCAACCCCTGAAGAGGGACAAAGCTGAAAGGAGAAGAAGAAGAAGATATTTCTGAAGAGTATTTAAACCAAGTAG
>CAAKHB010007918.1:40519-57067 GCA_901007665.1 Aeoliscus strigatus | reverse complement strand
GGGGTAAAGATGCATTCAGGACATTGAACTGTCGTAGCACACGATTCTACATGTGACAGCTAACGGACCAGATGAAACACACACACACCAACATCCAACAGTTGATATCCATTCAATCCTTCCTTCACTCATCTCCTCCCGTCGCTGCGGTTACGGGTCACGTTTTTTGCTGGAGTACCCGGAGGGAACCCCGGCGTCTCAGCACTCACGGGGCCGTTGTAGACCTCCTTCCACTCGTTCCTCAGACGGGCCATGCCCTGACGCAGACCTCGGAACGCGTCCAGCTCATCCAGGCGACACAGCTCGTCCCAGGAGTTCTTGGGCAGCCAGGTGCAGGGGCTGGAGTGGGGGTTGTCCAGGCCCACGCCCCCCGTCAGCAGGAAGCGCCACTCCTGCTCGTTCACCTGAACGAGTGAATAACAGCACGTTTGTCTGAACGTGTCTGGAAGACGTGTACGTTCACCATGTTATCATCAGTAGTCTACTACGACTAGTACTACATGTCCACCATGTTATCTACAACTAGTACTACATGTCCACCATGTTATCTACGACTAGTACTACATGTCCACCATGTTATCATCAGTAGTCTACTACGACTAGTACTACATGTCCACCATGTTATCTACAACTAGTACTACATGTCCACCATGTTATCATCAGTAGTCTACTACTACTAGTACTACATGTCCACCATGTTATCATCAGTAGTCTACTACTACTAGTACTACATGTCCACCATGTTATCTACGACTAGTACTACATGTCCACCATGTTATCTACGACTAGTACTACATGTCCACCATGTTATCATCAGTAGTCTACTACTACTAGTACTACATGTCCACCATGTTATCTACTACTAGTACTACATGTCCACCATGTTATCATCAGTGTCTACTACGACTAGTACTACATGTCCACCATGTTATCTACTACTAGTACTACATGTCCACCATGTTATCTACGACTAGTACTACATGTCCACCATGTTATCTACGACTAGTACTACATGTCCACCATGTTATCTACGACTAGTACTACATGTCCACCATGTTATCTACTACTAGTACTACATGTCCACCATGTTATCATCAGTAGTCTACTACGACTAGTACTACATGTCCACCATGTTATCATCAGTAGTCTACTACTACTAGTACTACATGTCCACCATGTTATCATCAGTAGTCTACTACGACTAGTACTACATGTCCACCATGTTATCTACGACTAGTACTACATGTCCACCATGTTATCTACGACTAGTACTACATGTCCACCATGTTATCTACGACTAGTACTACATGTCCACCATGTTATCTACGACTAGTACTACATGTCCACCATGTTATCTACGACTAGTACTACATGTCCACCAGGTTATCTACGACTAGTACTACATGTCCACCATGTTATCATCAGTAGTCTACTACGACTAGTACTACATGTCCACCATGTTATCTACGACTAGTACTACATGTCCACCATGTTATCTACGACTAGTACTACATGTCCACCATGTTATCTACGACTAGTACTACATGTCCACCATGTTATCTACGACTAGTACTACATGTCCACCATGTTATCATCAGTAGTCTACTACTACTAGTACTACATGTCCACCATGTTATCATCAGTAGTCTACTACGACTAGTACTACATGTCCACCATGTTATCATCAGTAGTCTACTACTACTAGTACTACATGTCCACCATGTTATCTACGACTAGTACTACATGTCCACCATGTTATCTACGACTAGTACTACATGTCCACCATGTTATCTACTACTAGTACTACATGTCCACCATGTTATCATCAGTAGTCTACTACTACTACTATTACTTCTACTACTACTACTTCTTCTACTTCCATGACTACTACTACTTCTACTACTATTACTAATACTACTTCCACTACTACTACTACTACTACTTCTTCTACTACTACTACTACTACTATTACTTCTACTTCTTCTACTTCTAGTACTATACTTCTACTACTACTACTTCTTCTGTTACTACTACTTCTACTACTATTACTTCTACTACTATACTTCTACTACTACTACTACTTCCACGACTACTACTACTATTACTTCTACTACTATAGTTCTACTACTACAACTTCTACTACTATTACTAATACTACTTCCACTACTACTACTACTTTGACTACTACTACTATTACTTCTACTTCTACTACTATAGTTCTACTACTACAACTTCTACTACTATTACTACTACTACTTCTACTACTACTGCTATTACGACTAGTTCTACTACTACTACTATTACTTCTACTACTACTTCTACGACTACTACTACTATTACTACTTCTTCCTCTTCCTCTACTACTACTTCTACTTGTACTACTTCTTCTTCTACCTCTACTACTCCTTGTACTTGTCCTACTACTACTCCTTGTACTTGTACTACTCCCGTGCTATGAGTCGGTGCGGGGCTCCCACCTACTTCTTCCTCTACCTCTACTACTTCTACTTGTACTACTTCTTCTTCTACCTCTACTACTCCTTGTACTTGTACTACTCCCGTGCTATGAGTCGGTGCGGGGCTCCCACCTACTTCTTCCTCTACCTCTACTACTTCTACTTGTACTACTACTTCTTCTTCTACCTCTACTACTCCTTGTACTTGTACTACTCCCGTGCTATGAGTCGGTGCGGGGCTCCCACCTTCTTGTTGTGGATCAGCAGGTTGATGCTGAGGCAGAAGGAGAAGAGCAGCTTGTCCTTCTCGAAGAGCGAGCGGCACACGTTGACGTACAGCGCGTAGGTGAAGTGATCTTTGAGGATCTGCAGCCTGGACGTCAGCAGATGGGACACGTGTCAGAGCCGCGGGACAGAAGAGACAGAAGACAGAACATCCCCCGGAGCGTCCCACCTCTTCTCCAGGATGCTGCTCTTCTGCGAGTTGAGGATGGAGTTGGTGAAGAGGTTGATGAACCAGGCCAGCGAGTACTGGTACATGGGCTCGATGTGGGCCAGGTCGGCGATGGAGAAGAACAGGATGGACGAGTGGACGGCCACCGGCGTGTAGCCCATGCGCGTCTCGTCGATCTTCTGCTCCGTCTCCTCGGCCACGGCCTGTTTCTCCGTGATGTCGTTGGCCAGCAGCTTGGAGCGGGAGAGCACGTCCACGGCCGTCTCGTCCTCCAGGATGTTCCCCTCGGAGGACGACAGAACCTCCAGGATCTTGTCCTCGATCTCCTTCAGTTGTCTGACAGAAACGCACAAAAACAACAACGACGGCGACGACGTCGTGATGCAGCTGTCGGTTGTTGTTGGCGTAGTTCAATGCAGCAGCTTTGTCCTGTCACCACCTGTCACGGTGAATAACAGTGCTGCTGCTGGAACATGAAGTTCCTGAGGGACTCTGGATCCCAGTGGGTCCATGAAGGTCACGTCTCTCTCTCTCTCTCTCTCTGTCTCTGTCTCTCTCTCTCTCTCTCTCTCTGTCTCTCTCTCTCTCTCTTTCTCTCTCTCTCTCTGTCTCTCTCTCTGTCTCTTTCTCTCTCTGTCTCTCTCTCTCTCTCTGTCTCTCTCTCTCTGTCTCTCTCTCTCTCTCTGTCTCTCTTTCTCTCTCTCTGTCTCTCTCTCCCTCCTCTCTCTCTTCTCTCTCTCTCTCTCTCTCTCTCTCTCTCTCTCTCTCTCTCTCTCTCTCTCTCTCTCTCTCCCTCTCTCTGTCTCTCTCTCTCTCTCTCTGTCTCTCTCTCCCTCTCTCTTTCTCTCTCTCATTCTCTCTCTCCCTCTCTCTGTCTCTCTCTCTCTCTGTCTCTCTCTCCCTCTCTCTTTCTCACTCTCTCTGTCTCTGTCTCTCTCTCCCTCTCTCTGTGTCTCTCTCTCCCTCTCTCTGTCTCTCTCTCCCTCTCTCTGTCTCTCTCTCTCTGTCTCTGTCTTTCTCTCTCTCCCTCAGTCTCTCTCTCCTCCCTCCATCTCTGTCTCTCTCTCCCTCTCTCTCTCTCTCTCTCTCCGTCTCTCTCTTTCTCTCTCTTTCTGTCTCTCTCTCTCCCTCTGTCTCTCTCTCTCTGTCTTTCTCTCTCTCCTTCAGTCTCTCTCTCCCTCCCTCCATCTCTGTCTCTCTCTCTCCCTCCGTCTCTCTCTCCCTCTCTCTCCGTCTCTCTCCGTCTCTCTCCCTCCATCTCTGTCTCTCTCTCTCCCTCCCTCTCTCTCTCCCTCTCTCTCTCTCTCTTTCTCTCTCTCTCTCTCTCTCTCTCTCCCTCTCTCTCTCTCTCTCTCTCTCTCTCTCTCTCTCTCTCTCTCTCTCTCTCTCTCTCTCTCTCTCTCTCTCTCTCCCTCTCTCTCTCTCTCTCTCTGTCTCTCTCCCTCTCTTTCTCTCTCTCTCTTGCTCTCCCTGTCTCTCTCTCTCTCTCTGTCTCTCTCTATCTCTGTCTCTCTCTCCCTCTCTCTCTCTCTCTCTCTCCGTCTCTCTCTCTCTCTCTCTCCCTCTCTCTCTCTCTCTCTCTCTCTCTCTCTCTCTCTCTCTCTCTCTCTCTCTCTCTCTCTCTCTCTCTCTCTCTCTCTCTCTCTCTCTCTCTCTCTCTCTCTCTCTCTCTCTCTCTCTCTCTCTCTCTCTCTCTCTCTCTCTCTCTCTCTCTCTCTCTCTCTCTCTCTCTTTCTCTCTCTCTGTCTCTCTCTCCCTCTCTCTTTCTCTCTCTCTCTCTCTCTCTCTCTCTTGCTCTCTCTCTCTTTCTCTCTCTGTCTCTCTCTCTCTCTCTCTCTCTCTCTCTCTCTATCTCTCTCTCTCTCTGTCTCTCTCTGTCTCCCTCTCTCTCTCTCTCTCTCTCTTGCTCTGTCTCTCTCTCCCTCTCTCTCTCTCTCTTGCTCTGTCTCTCTGTCTCTCTCGCCCTCTCTCTTTCTCTCTCTCCCTCTCTCTGTCTCTCTCTTATTCTCTCTCTCTCTGTCTCTCTCTCTCTCTCCTCCGTCTCTCACTCTCTGTCTTTCTCTCTCTCCCTCAGTCTCTCTCTCCTCCCTCCATCTCTGTCTCTCTCTCCCTCTCTCTCTCTCTCTCTCTCCTCTCTCTCTCTCTCCCTCCATCGCTGTCTTTCTCTCTCCCTCCGTCTCTCTCTCTCTGTCTTTCTCTCTCTCCTTCAGTCTCTCTCTCCCTCCCTCCATCTCTGTCTCTCTCTCTCCCTCCCTCTCTCCCTCCGTCTCTCTCTCCCTCTCTCTCCGTCTCTCTCCCTCCATCTCTGTCTCTCTCTCTCCCTCCCTCTCTCTCTCCATCTCTCCCTCCCTCTTGCTCTCTCTCCGTCTCTCTCTCTGTCCCTCTCCCTCCATCTCTGTCTCGCTCTCTCCCTCTCTCCCTCCGTCTCTCTCTATCTCTGTCTTTCTCTCTCTCCCTCCATCTCTCTCTCTCTCTGTCTTTCTCTCTCTTTCCCTCCTCCTCTCTCTCTCTCTCTTTCTCTCCCCCGTGCAGTGATATTAGGGATCAAGTGTCATTGTTTTGACACAATAGCTCAGACACAGAAATGATTCCCAAAAAGGTGACAGGGCAATTAGCCTGCGATGGGAGAGAGGACATGTCTGTCTGTCAGAGCACAAAGAGGCGATGACAGCGTCTACGGCTGCTTTCAAAAATACATCTTTACAGGTTCACCCCGTAACGCCTCACACCACCCTGATTGTCACACATAAACATACACACACACACACAAAGAAAAGCCCCCAGAGGCAGGAACAGCGGGTTCTTTCACAGTTACCAAAGCCAGTGAGTTTGCTGCTGGGTGTGAAAAAAAAGAAGGCAAAGCATGTTGTTAAACACACAAACTTTTGGAAAACATCCTGAAATAATTGGTGGAAGTACCATCACAGCGGTGTGATGCATCTTCAAGAGCGTCACACTCACAAAACCGCTGATTAGATCTGTGAGTCCTTTTGGACAGTAATGACTTGAAATGACCTGTAATAAACAGCTTTGACTGTCTGTTAACAGAAACGTGACTCCTTGGAACAAACAGAATCACCTCTGTCGCGCAGCAGCTGAACGTGACGGTGAAGAAGAAACCAGAAAAAAGATCTGATCTGTGGATGAACAGAAGCTCTCCACCTAGTGGCCAGAGGGAGAAGTGCCTGGACATCGTCAGATCATCACCAAACAATGTCATCTATGCGGGTTCAGGTCTCTGCATGCACGGGTGACGCCAGCCGCACTTTTTATTTCCAATTTCATTTGCCGGAAGACGCTCACAGCCTCTGCTCATATATGAAAGAACCCGTTCAACAGTCCGCCCTCCGACGACTAAACACATAATCAATTCAAACAAACCTGGGACATAAATGCAATCTTTGGTTTGTTGAAGCATCTACCCAAATAAACACGCACGCACAAACGCACGCACCTCCGCCCAGCCATCAGTCTGTCTACTCAGCTGGCACTAACACTAACAGGCTTCAGAGAGATTGCAGGTCTGAGCCGTGGCCGTTGCACAGAGCAGTAATAGAAAAGCAATGACAGTGGTTTCAGCAGCAGCAGCTCGGCTCAGAGAATACAGGTGCTGTCAAAAGCTCATATTTGGACCAATAACAACAAACGGATGCCTGCGAGTACAAAATGTAAACACACATACGCTCCTCGACCTCCAGCACTCAAAGACAAACAGGCTTTTTTTTTCCCCCTCTGTGTCACTTCAGGGTGAAACTAAAAACTATTTCACCGCAGAGTTTGTGTGAGTAAAATGCCGCCATGTGATCGCGTGTGACGTAAACATACTCACGTATGTGTGGGCCTTGAAAAGGTCAGTGGGGTCACTCGTGCAGACTTTGTCCCCCTCCAAGCCAATGACCCGTTTGCAGATGTTCATGTTGGGGTCAAATGGACTTTTGGCAATAACAATGTCGCCCCTGAAAGACAAACGAACACAGTGACGTCATTTGAAAGGCTTCATGTAGGAGTTGGGACACATTTGTACTAATGAATGGATATGTACATATATGATGTAGTGTATTGTTTGGACCCAAATGTGTTTTTTTCATTTCACTTTTTCATCAGTAACTAATTAACTATGTTCCGCACACGCTGTGATTGGTTGGTTCCGTGCAGAAACGTTCACTAAAATGTCAGCTGTTGATCTAGCCACGTTTTATATATACACAAGTGCATATAAAAAAAAAAATCGGAATATCAGCTATGTATCTTAATATTACAATATATTGGGTCAAATTTGAGTAAAACACTAACTAAGCAGTTTAAACACCATCAATCTTAAATCGGACACACTGGAGTTTCGATTTTGATGAGCTGTACGCCATGTTTATCAAAATTAGAACACAAAATTTAGATTTATGTCTGAATAAATGTAAAATATCTTAAAGTTTCACAATTTTAATTAAAAAACCAATCTCTCCCTGATATTATGTTTTTAAGATGCACCTGTATGGTCTTTGGGGGGATTGTCTGTACGTGCTGGTTCACTGTGCGAAATCTTACTCTCCTGATCAGGACTATTTGAACAGGTCCTCAAATGGAACATGAAATGTCTTTGGGACATTTCAGAATGAATCCGTAGTTGGGTGTCATTAAGTTTGGAATTATTTAAAATGTCCCCAAAATACTAGTTCTGACTGACATTACGATTATAATGTATTGTAACTTTCCTGCAGTAATCACTACCGGGGGAGATTGTCAGGGGTCAGAGGTCAGGGGTCAGTGCTGTGTTTGTACATCTCCCAACATGGCTGCCTTTTTATGAGCGAACTGACTGGAACTCACTTTTGTATTTTGCAGAGATGACGACTCATCCGTTCACAGAACACAATGTCATGGTCGATGATGGTGGGTTCCATCGACGGACCGGAACACTGGAAGAAACAAACCATGACGTATGTCGAGGAGGAGAGAACAGCACCGGAGGAAAACGGGATCAGCTGTGTGACAATACCAACCACCACCAATTCGCCGAGGTATTCAAAAGCACAGTGTGCGATACAGCCGTACTGGACGGTGTAGCCCACAAAGCCCAGCACAGGGCGGAGCATCTCCACCTACAACACACACCGGACATGAAGAGGTCAGTGATGTTTCCAGAAACAAAAGGGGTTTCATTTCTATATAGATCCAAAAAAAAAGTGCAGACAAGGTTGTCACAGTTGGGCTCCTGCTAAGATGGCACATTCCCTGGTGTTTCATTCTCGGAGGCTCGGCAGCCAGTTCACACCAGAAAGCTGCCCTGACCTTTGACCCTGTGTGGGATGGACCAATCAACACCTTGTGCTCAGGTGATGAACAAAACACAGAAGCTGTGACAGTTGCAAGTGGCTCGGTGGCGTGAGCCACAATCATTAGAGCATTTATCAACTTCTGTCAGCACCATGGAAACACAAAAACAAGGCCATTACCCGTCCAGCTGCCCTGCAAACACTGTCACACACTGTCCATGTGTCTTCTGAGCAAACATCACACTCAGGTTATTGACTTTTCCTCAAGCTGCTGGACTGACAGAAGAACGTGCGTTTGTCTTTGCGCACACACCTGCACACACACCGACAGATAAAACCACTACGTCTGGAGAAAACAGCTTCAGCTTGATCCTGCTCCTCCAACATCTTTTAGCTCAGGCCGCTGTCCTGCCGCTCCTCCACAGGCTAGAGAAGCCTCTTTTTGTTTGGTTTTTCTGTCTCTTTCCCCGTTCTCTCTCCATGTCTCCTCTCCCTCCCAGGGTATTATTAACCAAAGCCAGCAGAGCGGAAACCAAAGCCCCAAATCCTCAGAGCTCTGGGAATGACTTCCCAAAGATGGACACGGATTAGACCCCCAATTTCTCCTCCACCCCTCTCTCTCTCTCTCTCCCCGGGTCCCCGACAGACAGAGTGTCAGGTGGCTCTCCCAGCCCTGCCAAAGGTGTTACCCCTAATCCCATTACCAAGCCCCCCCCCACACACACACACAGTGCATTCTTATTCATGCCTACTATATTCTACCTATTTAACCTTCTCTCTCTTCGACCAGCTCACCGTCCCCTCTGATCTAAAACTCTTTCACTTTCCTGTTACACTGATGCCTGATTAGTTATCAAAGGAGGGGCGTGGATAAAGTGAATATATATATATATATAGCACAATTTGTCATATTTATTTTATATATATATATACACACACACATACACACATTTATATTATTATCATTATATTTATTAATTAATCTTTCTTAATAATTATACACAGCTTAGACAATGGTTTTTAGGCAAGTTGGACTATTACAAGGAAAAAACAAGCAAAGTACTGTTAGTTTTGTGCAGGGTCGTCAATGGATCTGAGTGTCTGAGTTTGTTTTATTGAAGATGGAACATTTCAATTGAAACTACTTAATCTACAAAAGCTATTTGGAGGCCAAAAACATTTTTAAATTAAAACACAATACTGAACCTTTCAACATATGGTGATAGTTCAGTGTCCTGATTATTACCCATCGTGGATATTCACACCACTCTTGTCATTTATACATTCTATACAAAATGAAAAATAAATAAATACATAAAAACAGTAAAAGCCCCATATACAATAATTCATCTATGTGTACACATTATTCGACAGCGCTCCTGTGATATATTAAACTTCTGTATATTTATACACACTGCTGTTCATTGGGTTACTGTAAACACTGGAAATAAGCATTTGTTTGTAACGTACGTACGTTTGTACGTACGTTTGTAAATACTGGAATCAATGTGCAATCAAGTACACTTCCTATCTGTCAATCGTTCAATCGCCCCAGCTAGCCGTCACACCATTGTCCCTGCCCATTTTGGAGAACACGCACACGTCTGCCTGTGACACACATGTTCATCTCTTCCGGCTCTCAGTGCAGCGCTGTCGTGCCCACTCATGTGCTCTTCCTGCTGCTAGGGTGAGGTGGGGCAGATCAGAAATCTTTGCTAGCAGTCATTCGAAAAGCACAGTGGACAGCTTCTCATACAGCTGCCTCCATATCTGTGCACCCCCCCACCACCACCTACCCTTCTATTCCAGTGTGCATTCATCATAGGTAGGGATTAAGGGACTTTGCATAACAAGATCACACGGCCAGTGACTGATATCAAGAGAGTCCATATGCAGCCGCCTGGTTTTCTAAGCCACCCACTGTCATTGATAGTGTGTGTCTGTG
Organism: Aeoliscus strigatus; assembly: GCA_901007665.1. Classification (NCBI taxonomy): domain Eukaryota; kingdom Metazoa; phylum Chordata; class Actinopteri; order Syngnathiformes; family Centriscidae; genus Aeoliscus; species Aeoliscus strigatus. Next base: position 46,942 of record CAAKHB010007918.1, on the reverse strand, counting down.
TGTGCGCATGTGGTGCGAACAGACAATAGCAACACCTATGTGTCCGATACAAAGCGTACATATGAGCTGCAGCCAGTCCTCTGGGATCCAGCATGAGGTGGACATCCACAGAGACGTCTGATTGGATCTCTATTACCTCCAGGTCCCCCGAGTGCGGAAACACACACGCTATGTCCATGTCTCTAATACTCAGCGGATGTGTGCGAGTTGGGGAGCACCAGCATTAATTGAAAGCTGTATTACAGCTGTAAATTAACACAAAGTCTCTTCCTTAATCCGGGATTACACGCTAAACATGTCGGAGGGGAAAACAAAGACAGTCAGCGTGGACGTCGCTGCAGAACCATCTGAGACCACTGGCCTCCAGTGGTCCCAACTCAGCAGTACAGTGGGGACAAGAGGGGGCTCCCCGATGAATGGCTGCCAATGAAAACACCATTGTGTGTTTAACTCTGTGATCCTCTTACTGACGGAGCACCACTGAGTCACAGCACACGGATGTCCATAACACTTTTTCAGTTATCAACTTAAATATCGTCATATGTAAGTGATTTTCTGTAAAAAAAAAAAAGTGAATGTAAATAAAATAAAATATTGCCGTCCTGTCAAACATACCATCAAATAACGAGAAAAAAGTAATCGCTCTCTTGTGTCACTAAAGTAGTCGTTGCAGTATTTTAGTAAAGAAAGAAAATTGCAAATTCACCATAATCATTTGCCTATTTTGTGAAAATGTGTGACATTCTTTAAGATTTGCAAATTTGACTGATTCCAGTAATGTAGTACACTGTAAAAACTGTATATTCAAAGAGAGAAGAAGTGAGTTTTACCATGATTTGTACAAAACCAATGACAAACAGGTGCAAAGTCCTGTTCTTTACACATTATTGACACAGTAAGGAAACATTGAAATAAGAAAATCAGCTGGAGTCTCCAGAGATTTGACACTGCCATTGGTGGACTCCTGTTAATTGATATACATGGCCGGTCTATTAGCGCCACAAAGAGAATCCCAATCCAAACAGCACACAAGGGCCTTGCAGCGGACTCCTTACACAACTAAATTAGGAAAACATGGGCTGAGCGAGAGCTGGGCAACAGGGGGGCTAAGAGGCTTACAAGCCCCTTGTCAGATATTCTTCTTCTCCCAGAGGATCCCAGATGGAAGGGGAGTCTGGAGGAGCAGGCACCATCACAGAGCGGACAGATCCCACCTCTGATGTCTTCCTCTGGGCAGCAGAAGGCAGAAGAGGGCGGGGCCTTATCCCTGTTGTGCAAACTTAATTTGATTTTAATGTGAACAATAAAAAGGAGGCGATGTAGTAGTAACGGGGGGGTGGGGTGTTTGAACTATCAGTCCAATCAGAGTTAATCCTGGTGATTTAGACGCAGACACCTGGCTGGATGGAGAGTGACAGATGTAAAAGTCCCGGTCACATAGTCGCCCCCAACAATCTCTTCTAGGTGTATTAGAGGCTTAATTGAAGCGACTGATCTCCATATTGCTCTTTTCATTGTTGCCAACGGCAACACAAGCCGTGAAACAGCTGAGCGAGGCTACTATTTGAGGAGCTGAGGGTTTAAACCTACAATCAATGGGTCAGCCAGAGCAAATAATAGCCAAGTGATATGAATACAACTGCAATGAATTGAAAGGAAGTGAGGTTTGACTGAGTCCCCAGCCAATTAGACTGAATGGAAAACAGTCACTAAGCCTTATTGTATTGACCGCAGGCGTATATGTGGTGGTGGGCTGGTGCTGAGAGAGCTGCCAGATCTTATCTCCTGTTGTATCATATTCACAAAGGAGTCTGTGTTTTGCTTTGACCAGCTTCGGACTAAGTCTGCCGCATTTTAACACCAGCTAATGACAGATTTCACCAACTACACTGTAAAAAAAGAAAAAAAAAAAAACGCTCTGAAATGCAAAATATCAAGTCAAAGTGATGCAACAGATCAACTTTGTTGATCCTTGTTGACTTTAGTCAAGGTCAATAATATGACACAAAAGTTGAAAAAAAACCCTCAAAAGTCTCTTGCATCACTCTGATTTGATATTTTGCACTTTCTCAGCTTTTTTTCTTTTTTACAGTGTACAAACAAACCTGCTGTCCTTTAAATGATCTAAACAGAGCACATGACATGTATTTGCTTCACTAATTTCTTTCTACAGATAAGACTATTTCATGCAACATCTTCACAGAGTGTGCTGCATGGCTTAGATAGAAGTCTCTGATTACAGCAGAAGAGGCTTTAAAAAGGCGGGAAAAGGTTCGAAACTTAAACAAAAATAGTTGCCAAAGTCATTTGATGTATATTGTTCTTTCACCCTTGGAGGATTATTTTCCTTTCAGTGCTACCAAAACAAATAAGGTGCATGTTGATGACGATCTTACGTCCTCCGGACACAAGACTTGTACAACCTCTCTCAGCTCAGACCGAAGAAACCAAACAGTGGAACCAGGAAAGGTCTGACATGTTATGACTGCTGCCATTATATGGTTCAATCAGATACAGAGGCTGGATAAAACGGACAAAGACGCAGCACAGAAACACACAAATGACACATAGTAAAAGAAGGATATTTTTGTATGCTGTGTTTAGACTGACAGAATTCAAGAGAAATGGAGGTGACTGGAACAGCACGGCTAATGTGGAGCTATGTTTCCGTAGCGACACTGCCCAGTGAGCAGGGCCCTCCTCCAGCTGGGATGCAGGTCAGTCAGAGAATCTTATTTGTCTCATATAGGCTTTCCACCATGACCAGTGTTGTCTGTCATGATATATTCCCTTGGTCTGGTGTCAGGACGTATAAATCTCAACAGTGCTGTCAAAACAGCAGGACCGCCGTTGCTGAGAGCATTTGTAAAGTGAGCAGTTGGGTGGCGGCTGGATCTGGAGCCTTACAGTGTCCTGTGTGATCCTCTGCAGCCTCTGGCCTCTTTCTGCCGCAGAGGGATTTTCACAGCTGTCTTAAGACACTGATCCCCGTCAGTTCGCCAGTATAATGGAGCATGCACACACAAAGAAGCACAACAACATGTTGTCTAATCTGATACTTCATGTTCTGAAAACGTGAGCAGGACCCTTGACTCCTCTTGTGGCCTTTGAGGCAACAGCAAACACCTGACTGGTCACTGTACGTGTATTCAAATTCGTTTTTGTCCATAATGCTCCTTATGAACCCACTTGTGCCATAGTGACAAAGAATAATACATAATTAAAAACACTGCTCTTATGATGAACTTTATTATTGTGTAAGACATGGACAAAATATACTTACACTTAAGTTGAGCTACCTGAATTTAGCTCAACTTAAACATAACGATATCAAGATTAGGATGTTGATTGTCATTTAAAATACACAAAATTGATTTTAAAGACTTAACACCACACGTGAACATGAACATTAGACATTGGTGTGATTGTACTGTGCTGATTACAATAATATTAGATAAGATAATAAAAAATAAGATTAGATAAGGGGAAAACCACAGTGTCACAGCAGCAAGTTGTAGCAGTTGTAGCGCGCGCACACACACACGCACACACACAAATGTATTTGAAACTGAAGGATCAACTGTAGATTCCGCTAATAAAGTATTGTATGCTGAATATTCTCATACCAGAGTTTTACCATGTACACGTGATGCACTGATGGATCCATGACCCCGTTAACACATACACAACAGTTAAACACACAACTATGTGGAACCTTTGAATGTGAATTATGATATGACATCCAAGTAGGACACAATTCAGGAAGAATATTCACATTTATGATATGACACACTGCCAATGCTCATATTCACACAATACTGTGTAAAACGTGCCATTGTTTAGGTGGATCAAACCCAAACCCATTCAAAATAAGACTTAATGATCTATGATAAGCTGCAAAGCAGTGATCAGTGTAGTAATAAACAATAAACAAAACATAGGATTAATAAGTTAATAAAGCTAGATAACAATAAATTCATTATTGTAATATTGCGGTTGAGATAGCAATACGGCAATTATGTGAATCAAACAAAAATTAACGGGACATGTTTTTTCACTGCACAATAGAATAGAATAGAATATGGTTTTCTGACAGTGTTGTCGTTGTGTAACGGTATGCAGTGAAACAAACAGGGTCAAAGAGACAAAGCCTCGCGCCTGGAGAACTAAAGTTTCTAATTAACATCAAGTTCTCTCGCTGAAACGAGCACAAACTACGCGAAAAGACGTGAGTAGACGGGGAGTAGACTCACCTTTTGACTGAACGAATCCAAGCCTCACGCATGCACTTGTACAAACTTCCTCATGACAGCGTTCATTCCCGGCCCTGATACAACGTCTACGCTGATTGGTCGACGTTTAGCAAAACGCTCTCTGATTGGACAGTACGCTCCAAAACATTCCCAAGCGTCATCACACTGCAGACAGTATGGCAGCCTCCGTGAACAGTGTGGGTGAACTTCCAGCCGATCGTTTACCGTTCAATAACACCAGTTTTCAGAAGAAAACAAGAAGCAAATTGTTAACCATACCTGGTTCCAGACCTTCGGTTCAGAACAGCCAGCTGCTGGTTTCCACCGGTGTCACGTCACTGGACTATCTGCTCGGTCAGTGTGTTGAATGGATGTAGCATTAGCGCTAGCTGCACGTCTAAATATTAGTCACATACGTGTCATTAGACACACTTATAGAACTACAGAACACTATACAGGAGCAGATCTTTTGACAGGGGACTGCTTTTTGCCTGTGGACGAGAAGAATTGTACCGAAACTATACGAATTCATTTAATGTTAATACATGGAACGTCTGCACTTCTCACTTGGTTTGTGGTGTAGTTTACAAGGCATACATACAGTAGCGTGTATATTTGACACAGTCTGTCTAATTTCGTTGGCCAGTGTCACAGTTTTTGAGGAGAAGCTCATTTCCAGTGTTATATTTGCTGTAGCCAAGTATTAAACTGTGTCATATTGTACTTAACATATACAGAGTAAGACCGAACCAACCTGCTGTAACTCGACTTAACAATTGACAGCAATCAATTTGACATAACAGGTGACAGCAGAGCTTTAGTTTCCCACTTTGTCATTCTCATTTACATAGTAATCTGATCTGTTTTGCAGATGGAAATGTGAATGTTTCACAAAAGAGGAACTAAAGTATCTAACACTCTATCTACTTAAGTTTATGCAAAGATGAAGCGATTCAAGAGCGGAAATAAACCAGCGGATGGATGTCATACATGAATGTGCCACACTAACGTCTGTCTTTCTCTCTCATACAGGTGGTGGTTTAGCAGTAGGAACAGTGCTTCTCATAGGTGAGACTGTTTTTTGGGTTTTTTTTTATTAATTACCGCTATACTGCTGAATGAGCTCTGACTCTTTTCCCGTTGCTTGATGTCACTTGAACAGCTGTTTGCAGTCAGATTTTAAGAAAAGATTTGTCATTTGTTTAATATGTGATGTTACTAGTTATTTATTATTTCTAACATCGCTATTATACACCCACATTTGAACTGTGTGTGTGTGTGTGTGTGTGTGTGTGTGTGTCTGTGTGAGTGTGTGTGTGTGTGTGTGTGTGTGTGTGTGCAGCATCACTGACTCTCATATGTTAGCCTATTTGTTTATTGGAAGTTGAATGCTTGAATTTCAACAAAACTGCCTTGTCTTTTTGTTCCTGACTCTTAACTGGAGTGATGCCAACTCCCCTTCATTGGCACCTGTGCAGCATTGTAAACTCTTTCCTATGTGCAACGTGAAACATAATGTGTTCCTCAGAAGTGGATTCTGAGCATGTCGTGGTAAAGGGTGCTTTGGTGTCTGTCTTTCTTTGCGGTTTTTCAGTTTTTCAGAAAAAAAACACTCAAAGCAAGTCTGTTTTCTAGGGACGTAAATGTTGTCCACTGAGTCATTATTAAAGTTATTTTCATTCTGCGTATGCTGGGCTGTGTGCACCAGGAGACAGGCGGGTTAAGGAAGTCTTGTTTCCCCTTGAAGCCGTAATTTGTGTGTATCCAAGGCCTACACCAACTGATGATATTGCTTTGCCCTTTAATTCATCCCCCCAATCGATGCAGGAGTCAATGATTACACACTAATGCGTTCTTCCCTTCCATTTTGTGAATCAATGCACGGTTGGTTTCATCTGGTAATGAGAGACACAGTAAAGGTGAAATGTGTGTGTGTGTGCGTTCAGTTGTGTTTTTTGCACCCATACACAATGCGTGGGGTGTGTGTGCGCGCGCGTGTGACGAGAGAAATTTGGAGTGTGTGTTTGTTTGTGTTTCAGGCAGTCGGCCCCTTTAGCTGTGACGGCCTGTTTGTGAGACACAGACATAAAATTATCAGACTGGTCGTCGTCTGCCTTTGAAGTGTCTTGAGCTGTCCGCTCTGATTTGTCAGGCGGGGGGGGGGGGGGGT
>CAAKHB010007918.1:19895-32625 GCA_901007665.1 Aeoliscus strigatus | reverse complement strand
CATTACACATGCACCATACAAACTCGTCTTTCAGACAGCCGACTTCTCCCCCTTGCACGTGTCCACAGCCCCATGTTGATACCCTGGCTGTTAAATTGCTCCGTTTCACTTGAAGGCATAATTGGTACAAATTGCTCTCTAGGTGATACAGATCCTGTTGTTTAAGACTAAGCATCCCCCCTTCTCTCCTCCTTTCTTCCCTCTGCGCGAGAGGAGCATTGAGATAAAGAAGCTTCCGTGTGTATGATCCCAATTAGCCGACGCACTCGCCCCCGTAGCTAAGCACCTAGACCTTATTGGTACCTGAATGAAGGGTGCCCAGTGGGGGCAGCGGAAACACAATGTCGTCCTGCACAATAACTGCCAACCGGAGGCAACCTTTCACTCAAGTGCATGTCAAACCATCTCAGCCCCCTACCTCGGAGCAGGGGCATGGGCAGAGAGGCCTGTGAGGGTAGGTGTCCCTCTTTCACCACACCAGCTCTATCATTAGCCCCAGCAGGGTCAGGAGCCACCATTGTTGGGCTGAATAACTGAAATGGAGTACATGGATATACTTGCCAACACAAGTGTGCATTACTGTTCTTTATGCAGGGCTGTTGGTGTGTGACCAATCTATGTGTATCAGCTTTTGTAGCCCTGCAGGCTGAATTGACAACCGACATCAGAGCCCACTGTGAGTGGGCGCAGAGTGGTCATTACAATGGCGAGGCGTTCTTAAGTGGCGGCTCTTGTGTTAAAAAGATGGGGTTAACATTCCTATTGGCCATCCTGAATGAACAAAGTGGGCTCAGCAGTTGCTCCGATCGCAGTGTATGCTCTTTGTCAGTGGTGCACATGTTACCCTTGATTAAACACCGAAATGCTGCCCCTCTGTTAATTTTCCCATATCGGCGTATGCATATCTCGTCTGTCGGTCTGTGTGTGGAGGCACAATCAGATCCTCAGGGAGCTGACAGAGAACCAGTCATGTTGTAATTTAATCAACCAAATAAATTAATTGGATCTCCTGATATGGATCATCTGTCTGCTTCAGTGGCTCCAGAAAAGCACAGTCAGGAGGAAAATGCTGCCGTCAGAGAACATCAGACCTTGTCGGGATCGGCTCGGCCCGGTTTGATCAAAATGGCACGGCATTCCCAGCCAGCACGGTCTTTTCTGGTTGTCTCAACCACTGCGTTGACTTTGTCCTCTCTTCTTTCCAGCCCCATGCTCTCGTCTTACTCGGCCCTACTGAGGTCTCTTGAAGAGGTGATACACAAGGGGGGCTTCGACGTGGCCGCACCCATGGTAAGCATCTAAAACAAATGGCCCAAATGTTCAATAAAGACGTTTGTTGTCGTTAAACTTCACATTGGTTGAGTCGAAAAACAAATCCAAAACGTAAATAAACACACAAAAAATCAAATGTTGCTATTGGTCCAAAATGGTCACACACCATTTTCCAATCCTCAAATCATCAGTTTGTACATTGAGTTGGACTCATGTGGTTTATACCCGATCAAATCACAGCAGCATTTTCTATTGTTCAACACGAAAGGCCAAAGGTCATTGAAGTTGTGTATCTCAGTGTCACTGAGTGTCAGTGAGGCATTAAAGATGAGTTCTTAAAAAGAAGAAAGCAAACCACATCTGTGACTCTGTTGGTCCTTCTCCTGTCAGTGCTTCACCTCCATCTATCACCTGTGACTGATGGACATCTTTTTGGTCATCATCAGTCGATGCCAGAAACATGTCTCTCATGCTCCTTCAGTATACAGTATAATAACAGTATAATAACACAATCATGGCTGGTGTACAGTGTAAGTACAATAAATCCCCTCAAATGTGCATAGAAATATACAGTGTGTGTGTGTGTATGTGTGTGTGTGTGTGTGTGTGTTCGGTGACTCCTCTGCTTGTCACCTAGAGCCACTTCTTCCCCTGTCACACATAGAGGAGTTACCTCCTGTGCCCCCTCCCGACGTTGCTCCCAGAGCGCTGTCACTCACACGTCAGATTAACTGCTGACATCATTAAAGCAGCGTAGCGGTCGCACATGCTGCTGGCACAGTCCAGGAATGCCGACTGGCACCGAGAGACACGGGTACGAGAAGGTCCAGGACGGATGCTGGCGGTTTGTTTGTTTATTTGCAGTCACTGATGTGTCGACAGGATGCAGATTTGATGTAAACTGGGTTGAGACATATTGTTTCGTGCTGGTCCCTCTCAGGTTTTAGTCCTCATGTCCGTGGCTGCCACTGTCCTTCTGCAGGCTAAACTAGTCCGGCCTGTCCTCCTGATGTTGCCACAGCAACAGTCATGTCGCCATAGTTCCCCCTCCTGCTGGGCGCCACTCATAGAAATAGAGTATAATTGTATGGCCCCCAAGACCTGTGTTTGTGAGGACTGGTAAACAAAGAGAGGCCATGTCTAATTATGGTTAGAACACACACACAGACACACACCACTATTACCTGTGTGTGTGTGCAGATTCAGCAGCAAAGTTAAAAGGAGCCCAAAGTCAGAGTCCTTTTGGGGAAACTATGAGCCAACGATGACAAACTCTGCAGACAATGGGGTTTATTTTTCTTAGGTGCCAGTGCTCCACGTCTGAACAAGCTTAGGTCATTACAGTTGGGAAAGGAAGTGATGGAGAGGGTGGAGATAATAGAGGGGGAGGGACAAGGTGGAAAAAGTGAGCGGATCTGAAGCCAGAGCTTTGTTAATCACCCGCTTGCGCTGAAGAAGCCTCCTGAAACAGAATGCAGTTGTACTAAAGGTTAAAACCCTCTCACAGCTTCAACAGGCTCCTGCATTCTCCCACTTTCTGTCATAAATATCCCACCGCTAGTTTCTCTGTCTTCTGGAGAGTGGGTCGCCGCTGATCTCTGGTCGAGACGTGGGGCGTTTCAAGGGAAGTCACTCCACCCCGTACCCAGGCCCCCTTGGCTGCGGAGCATCGCTGCGGTGCCAAGAATGTGCTGGGGTTTCTGGGTGGCGGCCATATTGGAAGCCTGTTTGACAGGTCCATTGTGCGTTTGTCAGATGGCCTCTGTGATTGGGCAGTTGTGTCCAGTCACGTTTGGCCACTGTATTTCCATCGTCTGCGCTGGTGAACCGACCGTCCACTTCCTTACAGGCATTGGGAATATGATCCAAAGCAGCAGCACCCTTTAAGAATTAATTAAACCCTGCAATCTGTTGCACTGTATGAACCTGAAATCAAATCACTTGTCTAATTGTCTGTTTCGTCTGTCCAGTTTAAAAAAAAACAACAACTGTTGTGACCCCTGCTGTTTTCCTTTGTCCCAGTCAAAGTCACGCAACATCCTACGCGTCGGGCTTCACTCTCTTGGCACGGCCCTGTGGGGTGATGACCTGTGTTGCCGTGACAACCCCAGACACAGCCACGCCCTCACTACCTTTCTGTATGGACTGCGAGCTCTGCTGAGGTCATCACTGGCGGTCGCGATCGTCACGGTGCCCTCGCACCTCATCCAGGTGAGACGACACGAGACCTGAGCGGCAACACGTCTGATTTACATTTAATTTCAATGCTGTTTCAGGCTCTTAGTTGAACAAAATGAGGGCCTGGGATCCCCCACTCCCCTTGATATATGACTTGAATCGGACTGATCATGGATCGTTGGTAATTTGTGTGTAACTGATAATTGCTGCATGTATGTTTGCCTTGTTCATAATGAGGCGAGTTTCAAGTCATCTGTAACGAGGTGGTGGGGGGGGGGTGATGCCCTGGTATGACTGAGGCCTGTGAGTGGCCTCTCCCCCAGCAGACCCATTCGAGTGCACATTTCATTCAAAAGCCTCTCGATCGACGTTTGTTTGTTTGGGTTTTAATGACACAAAGGCCGACACAATGGGAGTGTGTGTGTTTTATCCAAGTGTGTGTGTGTGTACGCATGTGTGTTTTGGGGGCGGGGGGGGTACGAGTCGGCCTGCATGCGTCTGTGTCCAGTCTGGCTTCTCAGTGTGAAGGTGGAGTCATCTGCTGAGGCATATGGCAAAGCACAGCCCTCCCCCAGACAGAGGACCGTGGACACACACTTACAATCAAGAGCCAGAGACTTTGCACCCAAACTTTTTTTTTTTTTCGCTCAAACTCAGAACACTCTCCTTTTCTTTGGCCTCGCTCACATGATGAAGGAAAGCGACATGTTGGTGACAGCTTCATGAAAGGATGAAGGTACATGCTGAACCTACGGAACAGCTGTGTCGTCCCAACACGCTCTGGCTCCAGGCCTGTATGCTCAGTGCGCCGCGGCCTTGGCCTCCTCCAAAAAGGTAGAGTGGCTAACTAGCAGATGTCAGCTGTGATGGGAGCGGTCCCCTGTCTCCTTGGCCGAGCCCCCAAACCCTTAATCTGTCTCCTCCCCATTCTCCACCCTGTGGAGAGAAGTGAATGAGTGGGGGAAGATGGGGGGGTTGGGGGGTTGGACTGAATCAGGTGCTGAAGGACTACACCGACACCGAGCCAGAAGGCACTTTAGATGCTTGAAATGATATTCAGGAATTACAAATGTCAATCCCACTCCATATTACTGTGGAGATCAGCTGAGGCGTGCGAAGAGTGAGCTGATGAGCACCACGCCAGCTCCTCTGCCCGCTAACGGAGAACGACTGTTGGAAGAGTGTCTAGACTAGCGGCAGTGGGCTAACTGGCTGCACTGGACTCGCTATCCATTATTGAGCAGCTTGGGAAGCCGAGCGACTTACTGAAAGCTTCCTCCCAGCAGCCCAGTGCCACAGTCCACCTGAAACATTCATTAGACTTGTCCTTGCCTGGTCCTCCTCCTTTATATGATCTCCCTCAGCCACACCCGTCCCCACACGCAGGCACTCCAAAAACACACCACCACCACTACCCCACCCTGCCCGCAGACTGACCGCTGGTCTGACCGCAGACTGACCGCTGGTCTGACCGCTGGATTCTGGGTTCAAACTTTTGTTCACGTGACAATGTTCAACTGTTGTTAAGTTTGCTGATATTCATTTAAATCGGATGTTCCAAACTTTTACTGCCGTTGTGCTCATTAAACATTAAACAAACCACAATATATTATTATTAATATTATTGTTATTATTATTATTAATATTAATATTGTTGTTGTTGTTAATTTTATTGTTATTGTTGTTATTATTTTACTCAAACCTTGGTGGACGTCATTTAGGGCTTATTTGAGTTTTAGAATACAGTAATAGCATTTTAAATAACTGTAATTGATAAAGCAGTAGGATTGAAATGCGTGTCATTCACATTCATTGTGAAAGATTTACAAAAGTTACATTCTGATAAATTTTGTTAACAGCTGAATTTATCAACAAGTCAGCTGATTGTGTCAGTAAGTATATATGTTTTCCTGAAACATATTGCAGGTTCTGTTAGTCCTATTTTATTCCTCATGTTGTATAATTTTTTTCAGGTTGTCAGAATGAGTGATGACATAACGTCTCCCTCAGGGACGTTAATCATGGATGATTATATGATGTGTTGAGTTTAGTACAAATCTGCATCTGTCAGATAATGTGTGTGTCATTGTAGAAGTGAGGTAACCTTAAATGTAACATCAATAAGAAAACCAGAGCAGTCTGTTTGTGTTTGATTAAAATGATTTCATTATTGGTCCGGCACAGTTTCAGCTTCATCCTCATTGGTGGCGGTGTAGCATTCATGTTTGAAAAATTGGTTGTAAGCGCGGCTCGCACACCTCCCGTTGGTGCATGTGAGTGACCTTAGGTACCCCGTGAGTGCCGGCAGCCCTGACTGGTGGGGTACGCATTCTTTAAAAGTAGGACAAAAAGGAAAAGGCAGAAGAAAAGAGTGGGGAAACGACATGAAGGCATGAAAACTGCATTAGGCGGTGGCAGCCAACACAGAGAGAAGGATGTGAATGATTCAGGAGGTAGAAGGATTAATAATGCAGGACTCCCTCTCTCCCTCCATCCCAGTGTCCCTCTCTCTCCCCTCCACTCCTGTTTTCCTCTGCCTCCACCCTTTTGTATCGTACTCCCTCACTCTGTCTACCTGCTCAATTCAGCCCCAGTTTGCTGTTCTTCTCTGGTGGAACCAGTAGGGGGAGCTCCCCTTATTAGGCCCCGGTTTCTCCCACTCCTGATGTGTGCACGTTCCAGAGTGCAACAAACTGTGTCTGTGTGTGTTTAAAGTTCTCCATCAAATCCATAAGTCCGCACCCTCACCTAGAAGCTACGTCACGACGATCACCGCAGCCGTGGGCAGGGATGACCCGGCCCACGGGGGTGATGACCTAATTTAATCCCAGCACCGATGGACGTCAGGAGGTTTTAATTACCTGCTCATGCTTTTCTCTCCTTGGTCCTCTAGAACACATCTGTAATGGGCAACATAACCCGGCTATGTGACCACGCCGTCGCCCTGGAATCATTCAAAGGCTCTGAGAGAGAGACCAACCCACTCTACAAAGATTACCATGGTAAGAATACACACACGCTCTCTTATCTTTCTGTGTCTTTTCCATCACGCACACACACAGGCAGTGCATTAAGGCTGGAGCCTGGCTATGGATGGAGGCAGGGCAGCCCCCTCGCAGGCCCGGCTGTCAGTGCGTGTTAGTGTGCTGCTGCTCAATCAGACGTGCTCCTCAGTAGACAGGCCGGGGGGGATTCAGCTGCCATGCTGTACCCCCTCCTCCTCACACCCTCACCCCCTCCATCCCTGCCTCCCCCCTGCAGCAGAGCCTCTCTCCCTCTCGCCTCGCCCCCTCTCCATCCCGAGTCCCATACCCCTGAGGCTCTGGAGCAGAGCAGACCAACACGGGGGAATCGATATTCTCACCATCACTCTCTCTTCCTCTCTGCCTCTATCTCTCTAACCCTCGCTCACTGTCTCCATGGCCAGCATGTCCCGCTAATAAATGGAGGGCGAGAGAGAGAGGGGGATGAAGGAGTTTGCCTCTGCTCTCCTTTCCTCCCCATCACTTTTGCGTTAAGGTTTCATCATTCCCTCTTTCCCCCGCTCGTGTCCCTCTTTTCTATCACTCTATCACACTCGTCATGCATAAAGGTCAGTTTAAGCGAGTGTGGTATTTTTAGCCGTGCCTCTCAAACTCGTCCATTCACTCTGGTGCTTTTCCTCTCAGCCCCCCTCGCCCCCTCGCCCCCTGTCCTCGGGTGAGACAGCCCTAGTTGTGACAGATGAAGAGATGAGAGGTAAAAACATTAAATGGCAGATTTTGGTTTCATCAGCGGTATGTTTCATTTAGACAACACGTCTTGCAGTGATACATCGCTCCACAGCGTGAAGGCAGATGACGTGTGTGGAGCCGTTCCACACAGGTATTTTTAAAATGTCCAAAAATTAGTATCATGTGCCGCTGACCCCATTTTCCGGCTTCCCGTCGGTTGTGAACCAGCCCCGGTAATTCTGGCTGGCTTTCGAAATACATTTCTGTGTACGACGGTTTCGATGTGTGTTCACGAGTGCAAACGCATCTGGTAGGAGTGTGAGAGTGCATGTGTTTGCGCGTGTGTGCGTGGTTGCGGCAGCGGTTCAGGGCTGCTCAAAGCATGCTGGGAAGCCTGTCACTGCAAATCAGGCGAGGGGAACTCACCCAAGTGCACAGGAGAGAGCCCACCATCCCCCACTTTCTCTGTCTGTGTCCCTTTCTCCATTTCTCCCTTGATCTCCCCTTTTCTCTCCCACGCTCATTTATACCTCCCCACTCGTACAGTACTTTTCCAGTTTGATCCAATTCTAACGTTGGAGTGAGGAGACGAGGAACAAAGAAAAGCAAAGCAAAGCAGAGCCTCGTCATGCTCTGTGTCAGAGGTCGGTCATGAATGTATGAATGTTCATTTTCTGTTCTTTGCTCTCATGTGTCCTCGGAATAGTTGGCACTTTTCCTTCACTCTCCTGCCATATTCCAGGGTAGAGGGGGCAGAGGAGAGCAGCACAGCCAATATGAGACTGAACAAATGTGTTTCTGTGGCAGTTTGAGCTGATGTGTCGTACCAATGATCCTCGGAGCAGATGGAAACCTCTCAAAAAGACTCAAATTCTCCAATGACAGCCTGAATCCTCACCTTACCTGTTTTACGACCATTACTGGGAGTCAAATAAGACTGCTGCTAGTGACATTCTTTGCATTCGTATCTAGACATTAAAAACAGGGAGAAGGCTGAGTAGATGATTTAGCCCTTTAAGCTTTGATCGACACTGTTTACCCTCCACAGGCCTGCTGCACGTGCGCCAGGTTCCTCACCTGAACTGTCTGGCGAGTCAGCTCCCCGACCACAAAGACCTGGCCTTTAAGCTCAAGAGGAAACAGTTCAGCATTGAGGTAATTCCTGACATTTACTCCCGAGATTTCACCAGGGTGACATCTGTACTATAGGTGGATGCTGAGAACGCAGCACAGCTCTTAAAGGGTTTATCCTCATATACCTTAGCTCTGTGTCTGTCTGTCAGCGTGTTTTCTCTGTTTACTTCATTGAACTGACTGGGAAAGTCACGTGACGCAAACAGTTCCAATCACACAGAGGTCCGCGTACGCTGCTGCTTTTAGTGATGTGATTCGAGCTGCTGACTTGTAGCATGAGTGTTAATAGAACTCACAGCAAACACAAGTGGTCGTTTGTCTTAAACACTGCCCGATCTGCAATGCACTCCTCTATATTGGCTAAAAACAGGAGCCAAGTTCTGATGAATTGTTGCGTTTGTTTGCACGTCACATTTGCCGCTGTTGTTTTGTCTGCTATCGGGTGAAAAATCCGAAAGGTGAGGCTATTGATTATACACTGCTGGAACTTCACACCGATGTGGCATCAACATGCAACACAACGTGGAGGACTTGCATGTGTATGAATCAATGCACAGTGGAAAACACTGATGCAGGTCTCACAGTAACCCTGGATTTACACCGACTGCGTGTGCGTTGCGTTGCGTCTCCGATCCATCTTTGCTCCGTCAGCGTGCTCCGTCCGTTTACACCGGATACGTTTCTACTGCGTCGCGGCTCCGGTCCGTCAGTCATGTGACCGACAAGTTTGCGCGGTGAAAACACGTATAATCACGCGAAACTTCATGTATGTGTGATAAATCCAGGAAGAAACACAAGTGTCTCCGGGTGGGAGACACAGAGGAGAGTCGGATTTGTTTGTGTTTGACTTTTTTTTTCGGTGTTTTGTGCTTTTACCATGGGAAAGAAGCTCGTTAGTAAATAAATACTCTTAATAAATGTACTGTGTTGAAAGTACTGGTGAAATATGATCTGGCGTCACCGTCGAGCGTTTTATTGTGAAAAGTAACCGGATATTTATTTTGTTTCTGTGTTGGACTTCCTGCCCCGCTCGATGGATTTTGTGCCAAATTTATGCGTCTCAGCTCCGGCATCCGTCAGAAATAGAACCTCTGTGTATTTTCGACGCAGCGCTCCGGACTGACGGAGCTGAGACGGATCGGAGACGCAACGCAACGCAACGCAGTCGGTGTAAATGGACACATTGACTAGAATGGAAACGTATTTGATCCGGCGCCGTGCCGGATCGGAGACGCAACGCACACGCAGCCGGTGTAAATCCAGGGTAACTGTTTCAAAGTTCTCTGTAAGAACCACGGGTACTTTATCACGTCCTCACATGTAACTCTTTGATTTTTTTTTCCGACACACAAACAGGACCGTAAGGCCGCTCCATTCCTTCTGATTTATGATTCCTCATGCCCTTTCTCTCCGTGTCAGAGATTCATCCGTTTCACTGGTGTGTCTCTCTCTGAGTCATCAATCTGTCACTGAACTACCACTCTGGAGACAAATTAAGGGGCCCTCCTGTTAGCTCAGCCTCATGATTGGTCCTCATTACATTATCATTACCTTATCACACCCTCTGGTCCCGGGCTCTTAGTGAGACCCATTGTTTCAGGCAGGAGGTGAGGGGGAGGAGAGGACTACCCCCCTTCTCAGTATCCCACTGCCAACCCCTTCTCATTTTCTGCTCATCTTTACAATCCGTAGCACTCTTTCTCCCCCTCTTCTCTCCGACCCTGTGAAGAGGTCACTCCACTGTCGATTTATAAGGTCTGTAAAAGTCAAGGTGGTTCTCCTCAATGCTCTTTTAATTAGGCCTGTGCATTGGCCAAGAAGGCCGATTCCTGAGGCCTGGACTCTGTGCCATCCACCCCAGCAGTGCTTTGTTAAGGCCTCGCTTTGTCTGCCGCCCTCGCTTAAGGTTTTTTTTTTTTTTTCTGAATGGCATGATAGCAAGTGGCCATGGGGGACATGGTAACGGTAATTATAATGATGCAGTCATTACAGGACTGGTCCACACCATTCATTTGACTGTTTTCTTCTTTCATTCAAGAAGTTATTTGACAGTCCAGGCATGTAGGAAAAATGGACTATACAGAAAAAGAACTTCAACACTTCACAAAAGAATGAAATAAATTATAAACTAGAAATTGATCAAATTGGAGGAGAGAAATGAGGTAAAGCAGTAGATAAATCCTGGATGCAGTGTGTAAATGTTTGTTGTGTAAGAAAAAAGCGAGTCTGACAGACTGGAGGAGACTCCTCCAGTCTGTCAGGATTGTACTGACCTAAAAGAAAGTTTAATGAAACGAATAAATACAACTCAAAAAATTACCTTATTTTAAAAAATGGAATTATACAGAATATATTCACGTCACAAATCGCACAGCCAGAGCGTCCCAAAGCATAACATCAAGCAAAGTCCTGAGAGAACTCTTCAAAAATGTAAAATAGCTGCAATTGTTGACTAAAGATAAGAGCTAATATGAAATGTCAATCAAATGTGTCCAGGAATTTCCCCACAAAATGATGCAGCTCATCTCCAATGGTGCATTAAATCAATCAAACACATAAAAGTCAATGCTAACCTCTATTAGCTTCTCATGCAGTGTTATTACATGTCATCACCTGGCGCAGCACCTGCTATGGACGTGTTACAGGCGTACGTGTGCATGTCGGCGCCATATCCTCCGCTGCGGCACCACTGGGTGCGCATCAGTGTACTTGCGTAGGAGCCGTGACGGTTTACACTGTGTTTGACCTGTTGGTCGACTGCCTCGGTGGGCGGATGACTGACACACGAGGCAGTGATTGGATTCTCAGACCAGTGTCTGACATGTGACAGCCCACACCATCCCTGCTAATCACCTCATTTACTCCAGCTGCAGGACGTCGCCGCCTCAGGCCACGAATTGCAGCGTCCTCTGCTCTTTCTTCTGCACTGATCCGTCTCTCCAGCACCTCTGCTGCACCTATGCACTTGTATAAATTCACACTTCCCACATTTTAAATCTTAATTTGGATTTATTTGTCTCGTTGCGGTGACGAATGACAGCTGATTGACATTATGATCTCCTCACCACTTTGGCCGGCAGCGACTTGTCACCCAGCTGCACATGGCATCACACTAATAACTAATTTCTCAACAGCCTTTTGACTCACGCTTCCATCACCTCGCACCTCAAGAACGCGGAAACGTTTCGGCTTGCCAGCATGCAACCTTTGCCAACGACGACATATACGCCAGTAGTAATGAGTCATTTCGGGTTATTTTGACACATCCATTCCCAACCTCATACTCAGCACAGTCACTGATGGGCTGTTGCTTCTGTGATAAGGTTACCATGGTAACCCAACTGCTGACACTTCAGTGAGTTCAAGCTGCGGTTGATGAGCAATTATTAGCCATGATGCCTGAAGCCAGAATTAACCTGTGGCCCTGTCTGAGCAGGTAGAGGAGTGTTAGGCGCTAAGACAAGATTAACACGTACACAGAACTTTGTTGGCTCCCACAGTCGAGCGGTGGCACAGCAGCACACTTGTGGAGAAATGTACACGCACCAGTGTGACAGGCGTAGTCTGGTTTTGTGTGAGAACGTTCCCATTCACCTGCATCGGGCCGGATGACGCTCGCGTCGCAGCTTTCGGTGTGGCAGACGCTCTGACGATGAGGCGGTGAAGAATGCCGGTGGTATGTGCTCAGTCTTACCTCCTTCTGACCCTTTAAACTGACAGGTAATGTGCCTGTGGGGTGCAGGGGTGTCAGAGGCAGGTCACAGGGTCAAATACAGTATAAGATGGGGATTTGTGTCAAATTAGTCTGCTGTTGGAGGCTCGTCGGAGGTGTCTGTTTCACCGTCGAACGCACGCCTTTGAGCTTTGTGTTTCAATATGTTTCAAAGCGCTCAGCAAAACCAGAGATGTTGGAGAAAAGATGGAGGCTGTTTGATGAAGCTCCCGGACCACAGTGACTACAAACCAACGCTCTGATATATCCTCCTGCTGAATAATGCAAAGATCTATTCCTATAATAGAAGCAACTCTGCCTTTTTTTTAAAACCTCACATGAAAATCTGTTCAGTCACAACCAGCGTCGTTAATTGTCCAGCGACATCGATGAAGAACCCCTCTGTCCTACATGATCCAAAACCGGGCTTCAGCAAACGGTTTGAATCTGCTGCAGGAGACGATAAGGATGATGAGGACGGTGATGAGGCTGAGTTAAGAGGAAGAAGTCAAACTCCAGTCTATGGGAGGTGCGTAGTAGGTTAATGTTTCCTGGCATGTCCTCAAAACGTCTGTAAGACGGTGCCTGTGTCTGCCCCCCTGTTGGAGCCTGTGGGTGCCGAGGGAAGGGTGTTAATGGACCTATGTGAGGAACAGAGCGAGCGCTCGGAGAAGGGAGGTGGTGGTGGTGTGTGTGTGTGTGTGTGTGGGGGGGGGGGGGG
>CAAKHB010007918.1:0-19875 GCA_901007665.1 Aeoliscus strigatus | reverse complement strand
ATGAGGGCTTTTCCTCAGAGGCACCAAACCGTATTATTGAGAGAAAAATAAAAAGAGAGCGAAAGAAAGAAGGGTGGTCTGCAGAACGAGCTGGACAGAGAGGAGTCCTCGGGGCTCGTTTTTGTATTTCTGTGTCTGTTTGTTTGTGTTCCACGCCCGGTTGTATGTCTGTTTTCTCATGTCTCAAATAAAGCTTGATACCAACGATTAGAGTACCGCTTTGTTGAAAAGAACTCATATGGAGAAGCAACTTAACTGGGTCATTCAATATTTACATCCAATAGGACGAGGACTCACGGACACAAACAGACAATAAGTTTCCTGGAACCCATTAGTCCTAAAATCTACCTCAGGAATGACAATCAGATGGGAACAGACCTTTAAAATAATATTTGCTGTAAATAATTTATTCTTCCTCTCCTGCGCTCCAGCTTCTGTCGTATTTTGGAATGAGGTGGGCTTATGGTTTGTGCATGTATGAGAATGAGAGAGAGAGAGAGAGAGAGAGCCCAGTGCCGGCCAGTCGCAGGCACGCAATCGGACGCCTCAGCTGAAAAATATTCACAACATACATCAGATGTGCATCTATTATTTAACAGGGATTTTATCTATTCTGCAAATGTGCATGTGTTTGAAAAGACCCAGCTTGTTAAGACTTGGTGCTGACTTGGGTGTGCCGGGGGTGCAAACGCGCTGGTCTTTAGGGCTGCGTTATTCTGCTGCCTGCATGATGTGGGCCTGGGATGATGGGGCTGCATAATAGAATAGAAAATCTATTTTTGCACTTCTTTTCAGAAGGATATTTGAGTGTTTTATGGTGGGAATAGTTGAGATATATATAAATATATGCATTTTGGAGTTGGCGCTTCAGCTGTTTTGAACGAAAATATCAGATTTTTCTCTAAATGTGCTGCGCTCTATGTCACATCAACGCGGCTTTTACAATTAATTGTGATTATAAAAGTTACGGTGGCTTATTCCGTAGAATTTAGAAAATTCCAATATCTTTTGTCACGAGAATTACGTCAGAGATGTGACGCAGATAACGGAGATTTGCTAATGTGTCTACCAGCTTCTCTGCTAAACCCAAACATGTCCTCCATCCCTTTCTGTATGAGACGATGTAAAAACTAGTTCTGTCCAGACAAAGTCGCTGCGAGTTAACAGAATCTACCAATAATCTTCCGATATTTCAAATATACATGTGAGCCATCTATATAGAGCTAGATATAGATGTGTCCTTCTTTGGAAGTTTTTTTTTTTTTTTGCAACTCCAACATCTGACATAGTGAAATCCTTAGGGTTTTTTTTTCGTTTTTGTTTTTTTACAAACAGACCGTTCCAAAGTAAAACAAAACCAGGCATATTTGTTCCTCCTGCCAGTGTGAGTAAGAGTTGGTTGTGCGTGAACTGGCCCTGGAAGTGAAGCTGTTTCATCAGTGAGCAGTGAACCCTTAACATGGTCCACGCTCCTCTCAGCCCCCATCAGACCAGACCGGCCACACTGGGCTCAGTCCTGATTAAAGTCGCCCCACGTGTCTTCAGCTCCCATTAGAGAGACACTGCGAGTTGCATGCCACCCTGCGTCCACGGGGTCCTCTGCTTCTATAGGCTACATGTAAGTGTGTACTGCGGGGGCTTTCTATTAGCATAATGGTAGTGACTGGGGAATCACAGCCCCCCTGGTGCTTGTAAACTGGGTCTTCACTCCTTCTTCTCTGATTCATGTTATTGTTATGTCCTCAGTTTTAGTGTCTAATTTTGCCTCGGGTCTCTGCACTTTTCCTCCTAAAATTTTATTGAAATGGGCAAAGTGTAATGAACTCAAGTAGAATATGCACATGCATCAAAGTAAATGAATACTGACTTAATTCAAACATTGAGGGAAATTAGACCGTTTGTGTTTTTACGAAAAGCTACAGGAGTAATCGTCCACTCGCTGCTCAATAATCCAAATATCCACGGGTGTAAATACTCTTATATGACAAGAGTCAAAATGAAACTGTCTTTACTGCCGGTGGTGGAAAGAGAATGTTAAAACTGCCACAGGGGGCACAAAGTTTCATGGTCGGAGTGGTTCAAAGGTGGAATGTTGATCCAGTGCAGGAGCATCAAACTCAGGAAGGCTCGCTGCTTCTGTCCTAAAAATAACTTTCCCACACTCTCACCGCCTGGTGTCCTGGGGGGTCAGGAGGAGGCGTGTGTTTTTGTGCGTATTTGTCGTCTTTTTTTTTTAAATGGTTGAATCTCTTCTGCTCCCACCTCGTTGTCTGTCAGGCAGCGAAATGTGGCATTGGTGCTTTGATGCGATGACGGGTGCAGCTGGATGGATTTCAGCGGATGCTCTGTGAGACGGGTGAGGCTCACAGAGCATCCATTTCATCTGGAAACCGTGTATTATGCGTTCTCTTGCTTTCAAACGCAGTAGGAACATAGAAAGACGAATGAGCTTGAAATCTAAATACATCTGCGATCGCAAACTCCAAACGTGTGTCAGGGTCAGTTTCTAAGTTCTAAAAAAATATTCTGTATTTGTCGTTCTGCAGATTGCACCAACAAAATGTGAGCTGATGCTTTGTTTTTTTTAAAACAACATACTCTCTGTCTGCAATCCCTGTAAAAATCTTTGCCTAATTAAAGCAAATTGGCTCTCTTGATCCCCTCTTTCTCTCGCTCTTATCTCCAAGCACCCATCCAGGCATTTGTTTCAGCTACTTAACCCCTGCCACTGTGAATATGGTTGTATTTAAAACGGATTCACCCAACAGTCAACACAGAGTTGTTTAAAATGGTGTTTGGCCATTGAGAGATGTTGGCCGGCAGCTGAATGGAGCAGTGCTCATGAATTTTATGGGGGCAAAGTGTCCCTGTCCCTCAGAGTTCACAGGTGGCTGCTGAAAGGAGGAAGGAGGCTTCCACAGGCCTCAGTGGACTTTAATTACTCAGCAGAGGAGTCACAGGGACAAGATGGCTGCCGCTCACTGGACACTACAACTGGCTGTCCAAATCCGAGTTGTAGTGATGGGTGAAACAGTTCTTTTAGATGTTCTGAATTACTAGAATCCATTCAGTAAATAGATTCGTTCAAAAGATTTGTCTGAGTTATATATTTTATGTTATAATAAATAAGGTAATGTAATCTACTATGTTTATCTCTTAGTGTTCAGTGTGGAGTCTCGTTTTCAGTGAGTGATTCGTGTAAGTCGACTCGTTCACAGGGAGCGAACGAATCTGGTTCACCCGCAGAGGTTCACTCACTGCTGCACTCAGCTGAACTGTGAAATGAACCAGTCAGATTTGTTCTTTCCCACCAATTGTTCTTTTCCAGGACAACACGACTGAGTTGTTGTCCAAGTGTCCAAGCAGACAGGATGTTACGAAATGGAATGACCTGTTGTTACGGTGTAGCTGTGCGTGGAATACCACGCAATGCGTTGCTTAGCAACTAAGAACTAGCGCATGAACGACTTTTCCGACCTGCTATGTTGGGATGAAAGTGGAATGCACATAACACGGTTTCCGCCTGGAAATTACGTCACCACAACTTCCAACTGTGGACATCCACTGCAGTCGGAACTATACGTACTATAAGTTCTTGTGTTTGTGCAGTACAAATAGATGATAGGACTTGTCCTGCGTTTGTGCACTACCTAACACACATGTATGAATGTGTGAAGGTGGGGGAGGCTGCGAGTGAGAGAATACTCCAGTGTATGTGCTTAACCAAACTCTTCTTTTGTCCCTAACAATGATGAGTGATGATGAGTGACAGGGGTGTTAGGAGTGGGATCTGGGGAACAGAATGTGCTTAAGCAGTGCTCACCCAAACTCACAAAAGGTCAAATCGGAGGCAGTTTTTTTTTTTCTTTTTCTTTTTTTTTTTTCTCTGTACACTACTGTATCATCCAACAATGTGTGATTAGTAAATACTGTGTGTGCACGTTTGTGCTGATGCGAGATTTAGAAGCGTTCTCATGTGGAACAAGTGATCGGAATCGTTCGACCACAACATGCAGCTTCAAGTGCTTCACAACAAAGAAATTAAAAAGATTAGTTTACAACTATAAATGAAACAATGTGTATATTGAGTTTGTACTAATGACTGACTAGTACAGATATCAGGATTAATTGAATACATGAATAATCGTGACTCTAAAAATCACAGTGGACAATGTGCCGCAAGCTTCTCTGCTACTAGCTTCTCTGCTACTAGCTTCTCTGCTACTAGCTTCTCTGCTAATGTCTCTGCTAAACGCATCAAATATTTCACGTTTCTGGGACAGTATTCCAATAGTGATTTCCCCCAATACGAAGTCCTTGATTTCCTTCAAATCCAAAACCTGACATGGTGACAACTCTACAGGTGAGTTACTGGATATAGAACGGTAAAGCTAGTAGCGTAGCACTCCGACGAACCTCCTGCCCTTTGACGATTCAAGTCACTGCCAGGTGATTGTACTCCTGTCTCTACATGTGTGTATGTTTAGAATATTTTTGGTTTTGTGTTTGTTTGTTTATGTGTGTGTATATATATATATATACATATATAATTTTTACGTAGCCCCCTAACACACACCAATGCACGCTCACTGACATTAACTCACACTCGGCCAGGGATGAGGATGACTTGCGTGCAAGTGTTTCCCAGGAGGACGTTGTAGACGGAGGCTTCTGAGGGCCCGGGGACAGCTCTGGATGGCGGTTAGCGAAGAACCAGTATTTTTTTTTTTTTTTTTTAGCCTGCTCTCCTCCGTCCCCTCCCCCTTTCTGAGTTCAGGCGGTGATCATAATGGGGGATGACAGCTCACCTCTCCCTAGCGTGCCTACGGTCCTCGGAGCGTTACACCCACCCCACACACACACACACACCCGCACCCCCCTCCCTCACTCCCTCCCCTCATGTCCCGGAAGGCCACAAAGGTTACTCCATATGTTAGGCTGAGGAGTCTTATGAATCCTTTTTTTTCCCCTTAGATAAGTGTATTTTCTGCTGACAGGTGTAGACGTATCGGTGTGAGTCAAACATGTGATTATCTCATTATTCATCTTGTCAGAAGTCTTTCAATGTCTTGTCTGTTCGACCAGTCAAGTCTATTGGGCCCTTCATGACGTCATCATACTTTAATTTAATTAGAGTTGACAGGTTGACAGATAAATTAATTTCTGTGATAAAAAAAAGTATGATTTGTCCACTTGAATGAAGTAACTTACAAACTAACCTGTTTTACCTTCAAAAAGGACACAACCCACCAAGCGCCCCACTTAAGATTCCCGCTGGATTGGAAAGCAACAACCTCCTGTGATGTCTGTCCCTAAAACACTCAAATTCTTGCAATGTGTAATGCAAAAAATTAGAATTAATCACTCCAGTGCATCTCCTGCACTCTTTAACGCACTCGTGTATGTATGTGTGTGTGTGGAGGAAAACTGGCTGGAGAAATTGTGTAATAAGTCCTGTGTGTGTGTTTGTGTGTTGGCGTTGCGTGTTTAGACGGGCGAGGAGGAGAGCACAAAAGCATGTGTAGTGGTGAATATTAGATCAGGCAGAGTGTTCGCGAGGTCACTCTGTACAGACCAAAGTGCTTTCCCTCCTCAAACTCACTGCTCTCCCCTTTTCAGTCTGCCTGTCAGTCCGGTTCTTTTGTCAAATGCTCCCTACCTTGGCGTTATTTTATTTTGGGGGGGGAAGTTGTGTAACTTTCCATTTTCTTTTTTTTATACAAATAAAAATGCAATCATTGGTAATATGACACTACACACAAACACAAACACACACACACACACAAAGTGAGGCACTCTCATGTGGATGGACTTGCAGGCGTAGCAGCACTGCTGTGGGAATCAATTTGGAGGTTAAAATATGCAAGATAACAGCCAAAGGGTGTGTGTGTGCGTGAGTGTGTGTATGTGCACACGCAGCTTCCTGTCTTCCTCTCTAAACACCCTGCAGGCGAAAGTGGAATCCCAGCCACACCTCAGCCATCAGCCCGGGTGATGTTTGGGACGCACTCACCCAACTTGGACATGCAACTTTCCTCTCTTTTTCTCTGTTCGATGTGAAAGTGCATCAACACCTTCATAGTCGCCTCCAGAGAAGAAGCGGTGACCTGGTGTAATCACACTGGGCTTAATTGCAGCCAGTTTTCAGTAATAGTCTGCTCCCATAGATATCAGCCATTAGAGCAGCGTGTCAAACGGAGGGGTCTGATTGGCTGCGAGGTTGGAGATAAAGAAGCCATGCCTCATTTAGCTCCAATGTTTTTTTGTTCACACGTCCCCGTATTAAAGTCAAGCGTGAAGACGGCAGAGGACTGTGTTAAACTGAGTTATGTTTTCTCCCCCGTTTCGATGCGTTGTCAGTAATCAGTGCTGCGGCGGTTGCAGCACGTCGAATGCTGAAGTTTTCATTAAATGTTCGCTTCTCTGGAGTCATCAAAATTAATACGAATTGATATGAAGAGAACATTCCTCTGTCGTGAGCTGACAGGAACCTGCCCAGGCCTTTGGCTGTTTCACTTCCAGGCCCTCAAACCAGCAGCTCCTGTCCACAAAAACCCCAAGAGACGGCCACGGCCCCGCTTGGACTCCTCTCCGCTGGGCGGACCTGACAGACAGTGATTTAATGACGTCCAGCAGGATATTGATGATGCGTTTGCCATCGCTCCATCTCGCCCAGTCACTTCACTTATGTTAGCAGCATGTGACATGATGACATGATACGTTTGAGTAATTCCACGGGCGCCATAAAACGCCGTAAAACAAAGTGAAACCATTAAAGATAATATACCCATTATTAGTATGGAAATTACAGGCGGAACGCCGTCGAGCGCTGAAAGCTTGTCACTTGAGTGACAGTCAAAGACACGCCAGGTTCACTGCACTGTATTTAAGATATGTTTGATGTTTTTCAAACTCCATATTTGGCACATTATCCCCGGGTGGCGGCTCGCACCTTGTTGGTATTTAAGACAGATTATAACGAATATTACTGCATCGTGGTGGCAAGTCACATTGGAGGGTGCAGCTCACTCATAACAGGGAGGTGTCGTCTGCTGACAGATCACTGTCTGGATGAGAGAGCACAGCGGCATCCCACCTCATTACCGTAGCAACACACTAACCGGGGGACCGGCACACTACTCGCTGTGATTAAGATGTAAATTTCCTCTAATTGGAATGTAAATTCATACATTTATATGAAGACGTCAGCTGTCAGATTGCAATATTGTGTCCTTTTTTCTGGCGCTCCCCTGTTCCCCAGGCAGGACGAGGTGCCTGTAATCTGTATCATACTCCAGCAGCCCGTCCAGGGATTCGCCGTTTGTTTAATGCCGGGCCCATTGTCCTTCATCCAGTCCATCATTGTATTTCCCCCCATTCATGTTTCTGTGTTTTGTTGCAGTCTGATTTGCTCTCGCTACCTGTGTTTGTTTCCTCATGCATGGCTGAGCCGTCAGGGCTTTGGGGACGGGGAGGGACTTTGGAGACGGGGGCCAGGGTCATTGGGTGGCCGTATTTTGTGTGTGCATCGATTACTTCTGCTGAATGTTCCTGAATGCAAATAAGTCTGCCACTTTGAGAGGAAGCACATGTATCTGAAGTAATTAATTTTACCCTTGAATGCCAGCTGTGGTGTTGCTGTGACGTCTTCCAAATGGAGCTTTCGCACCATAAAGGTGTTAATTCAGGGTTTTGGCAAATGGACTACACGTGTTTGCCAAAGTATATGGTCCATATGAATGTCACAATTCTGTGTCATAATATGGGATTTCTGTACTTTTTCCCAAACATTTAGATGTTTGTTTCTTAACATCTGTTGTTGTTGTTGTTGTTGTTTTAAAGAATTTGCAGAAAAAATATGCAGCAATGTGCCTGTTTCTGTCCTCTGCTGTCTATGCTGGAGTTCTACCAAGGGTGGGACTCAGCTGAGACACACATACACACACACACACACACACACACACACATAAGCACTTATTATTTCACCTGAGTCACTGACAACTGCTCCGTTTTACTTGTTTTGCTGAACCGTCAATCAAACTTAAGTTCACCAAGCTTTTGATAATTAATATTAAACTAATTTGACAACAGGAAATTATGAACCAATCAATCAGGTGGTGACTGTATGTAGCATTTCTCATTGGCTATAAAAAAAAGAAAAGTTACAATGTGGTGAATCAAGGACAGAGTTCCTGGCTAGGTTCATGTCTATTATGTATTAGTATTATTTCAGTTTCTATCATTGTATGCATTGATAAATATGAGTATATATTATAGTTATTTATTTAACACAAGATGAAATTTTCCCAGAGATCCATTCAGATCATTTGGTACCTGTAGCTCTCGCTGCAGGTCTAGACACTGCAGAAAGGAGTCTTTGAATCATTTTAAGACATTCCCCAGTGGGATGTATCCCACTCGGTGTCACAGCGTCAGAGTTGGTCCAGTCAGGATCAGTGAACCTGATCCACTCGCAGCAGTTTGTCCCCACACAGCTGCTTCTTCACATGAAACCTCTTCACAGCCCTGATACAACCCATTTCATTCACTTACATCATTGATACTTGGAGAAAGCTGTGCGAGAAGGACTCGCATGTTTTTTGGAGCTTTTTGTTTTAATTAGTTTCAGGTGATGTCATGAAAGCTACATGTGCAACATACGAAACATTTGTAGGACTCGCCGGTTTGATATGTTTGTGATTCCAGAACCATCAAGTGAACTTTCACCTCCATTAGTCCACAAAATACTGAATGAATGAATTAAGATGTATAATTATAACACTTGTGACGTCACATTTGGTGTGACGCATGCCAGCCGACATGTTGTGATGAATACAAACAAAACTGCTGGTGTGAATATTCCCATGTGATTGTGACGCTCTGGGTGTGTGTGAGTGAGCATCCTGATTATCTTCTGTACATTCCTCTCAGACGCAGATAGTGTGTGAAAGCTCACAGGTCACGCAAACCTTTCAGTGACAGAGTTTCAAACGTGAGAGTTTGTTGGGGGTGTGTTTCCAGAGGCACTTCCTCAATTTTTCTCATGCTCGCTGAGAAACTACCGTATTGAAATGTGTGTGTATGCACGTGTGTTTGCTCAGCAGTTAATCAAATAAAAACCTATTTCGGAAAAAGTCAAAGTGATTTGTTCACAGTGTGCATAAGAGCGTTGCAGGATGTGACAGCAGCATGTGTAGGTGAACCTCCAGGCCAGATCCAGCAGAAAGGAACTCTTGAGTTGTTCACTTCTGTGGCTGGAAACACTAGAACACACAGAGAATTACTGGACATTAATGGAAAATTAACGGAGTAGTTAATGCTGAAACGAGGGAAAACTCATTTGAAAATTACTGATAAACTGATAAACTATAAAGATTTGATTTTGAATGTTCTGCAGAGTTGTACTCAATTCAGGTTGTGTCTCAAACTGTGTACCCAGTGAATGCTAACGTTAGCTTGCTAGATTGTCAACCACGACACATTTTCAGACATTGACATCATGGGGTACGTTTGGTGCTTGTGTGTGTTCTTCGCTGGACAAGATTGTGGTTGAAGATGTGAGGTCCGAGGCTTTGTGTGTGGTAAACATTGACAAAACGCGGCAGTAAGTTTCATTTTCACGTCATTTCCGATAAGTGTGCGATGGCACTGCTTCATGTGAGACAGTACTATCCCCATCGAAATTTGCGGGGGTAGTAGACTGGGGTAGTACTGTCTCATTTGAAGCAGTGCCGTTGCGCACTTACCGGAAATTATGTGAAAATGAAGCTGACTCCCGATAAGCTAGCTGCCCACATTTTTGTAATATTTCCAACACATCAAGTCGTTAGCATTCAGTGGGATTCCGTGGGTGTTGCTGTTGTCCGACTCGCGAAAAGTGAAATGGACATGGACTTAACATTTCGGCCGTTTGAGTACATTACATTTTCACATAATGATTCAGTGTGAACACACTTGCATACTGAAATACTCAGTTACTACAAAAAAAAGTGTGATTTGAGAAACAGCAAGTTTTCACTAAAGCTGCTTCCTGGAACGGGCTCCGGGTCGTCACAGGCTGTGCAGTGGGTGTGCAGGTGGAAGAGCAGAATTCCTACATGTGATTCCTGGTGAGGGCTGAGCCAGGAATTCTGACAATGTCCCCGCTGCTCCACCCACCCGTGCCACCACATCTCGATGGCATGTCCTCCGTCAATTAGCCCTCCATCAGGAAAGAATCCTAATAAACCAGCTCCTTTCACTGCCGTTCCGTCCATCACTTTCTGTTTATCGCCCAGGATCAACCGTGTGGAAACCTGACGCGTTCCCAGCTGCTGTCTGACCAGGAATCTGCCTCCGGTGAGGTGAAGCAGTCGTTTCTGGTCATGTGGGTTGTTTTCAAGTCGGGGATGCACTCGTACA
Organism: Aeoliscus strigatus; assembly: GCA_901007665.1. Lineage (NCBI taxonomy): Eukaryota > Metazoa > Chordata > Actinopteri > Syngnathiformes > Centriscidae > Aeoliscus > Aeoliscus strigatus. The sequence continues at coordinate 9,474 of CAAKHB010007918.1, read as the reverse complement.
CCCAGCTGACTGTTGACCCGCCTCCCAGCTTTTCTTGCTAGAATGTTGAGCTGTTGGAGGAAGTGACACGCTGCTTTCGCCTTTTGGTGCCATCAGCAATGTTGCTTTGGAAATGAGATTTAAAATGTGGAACTATCGATATTGATATTGATAAAACAATCGATGAAAAGGATGAGTTTCAGGGTTGGTGCTTCAGAATGTGATTAGACATACTTTATGGAATAGGAGCTCCGTGTTTGCTGGACTCTTCGGTTACATACCTTCAACAACGAGATGTTGTATTGGAGGCTGTTGTTTAGGTATGAGCACCGCATGTTGTCTTCGTCGTAGTTTCCTGTTTAGTCGTCACATTCTCGCTCGTCCATCTTTGATGCTGACAAATGTCCCTGTGTTTGTGTCATAGCCAGTACGATTTGATTTCCTTCCAATATATGCGCATTACACCTTTAACACCTTTAACCACTTTAACATCCAGCGGCTCGGTGGAGCAGTGGTTAGCGCTGTCGCCTCAAAGCAGGAAGGTGTCTACATGGCTTCTCCCCGGGTTCTCCAGCTTCCTCCTACCTCCAAAAGCTCCCCCTAGATGAACTGGTCACTCTAAGTTGCCCTTAGGTGTGAATGTGAATGTCTGTCTGTCTGTACATGTCAGCCCTCCGAAGAAGTGCTGACTCATCCAGGATTAGCTCCTGCATGAACCATGTTCCTTGACAGGATGACGAACGAACTGATACTGTACCGTCACAACTCCCCCATCTGTTATAGACACAACAGTATCCCTGGCACTACAGAGCATACTTTGGAGTACCATAATTAATCAACTATTTACGCCATCAGAAAACACTGAACACTTCCTCAAAGCTGATGAGTTGTGTCCATGGGTGAGAAGGAGGTGCTCGGAGAAGGTTGAGAATTGCCATGTTGCTGTCATTACGGTAATCAAATTGGCTCTGTTGCCAGAAGCCGGTGGGCCATTACCGTAATGACAGCAACTTCAGAATTGACGTTTTTTCCTTCTTCTATCTCCTTCTTAGATAGGTGGATAGATGGAACAGAAGACCTCTCCCCCTCCGACGCCGTACTCTGTGCAGCTTCAGGAGTGGAGCTCTTTGACCCAAAGCAGACACAGTCGCCACAGAGCGATACAGAACTCGTCTTACATGCAAATCCGCGTATGTGTGAGGCAGAGCGATCTCATGGCTGCCTGCATTAAAACAATTAACACACACACACACACACCCCTCCACAACAATCATTTGCGGATGTGTTGTGTGAAATTTAGCAAGAAATTATCATTTTCTGAATCACTTCACTCCGCTTGCTTTCATTCTTTCTCTTTCTGCGTCTGGTCTTTGAGCTCTCCAAAGGACTCGCAACCCCCTGCATGTTCGTCCTTTTGCTCCTTTTCTCTGCGTTTTTTCATCATTATCCAGCAGCACTTTTCTGTGCGTGCAAATGCTCTCTGAACGGCGTCCTTTCTTCCCTTTCAGGGTGGATGTCATTGTTGCTGCCTGTGGGCTGGCTGTATTTATTTAGGGGTAATTGGTGTGTGGATGAGTGAGGTAATGAGGTGCATCCACACTTGGCTGCGCCGTTCCTTGAGAGGCAGACGAACGAAGCCTCGCTGGGTGTACGACGTGAGCCGCTCGGCGCTGCTGTCTCCTGCACACAGGCCAGAATGCCTCTTTCATACCCAGGTGGACAAACACAATCGCTGGGGCTGATACCTCAGCGAGGAGGCTGCCGTTTCCCAGCGGTGTGTTTGTGGGCGGGGCTTGTTTGCCACCGTCTGTTCTGAGTCCTTGTGTTTAGCAGAGGTGCCTGTTTGTATGTATTGGGCTAAGCGGCTGCTCAGTGGAGCTCGCCGAGGACCCCCACCCACCCGCCAACCTCAGACTGCCCCGGATGTCCTGCAGAGTTACCTAATGATTTCACTTACACCTCCCTTATCTGTCTGGCCTGTGTGGCAGCACCCGTCTGACGCCTCAGCCTTTACATGCCATTTGCTGCCTCATATCCTGTGAAATTCAATTGCACAGCAGCATGTGCAGCCAGAGAGTGCTCGTCTTTCTCTCTCTCTCTCTCTCTCCCTCTCTCCTCACACACTCTAAATCTGTAAATATAAACTGTTTTTTTCACCTTTATGTCTGAACATCCCTCAAGTTTTAATCCCTGAAATGTGGGATGTGTGTGGGTGCCCACAGGTGTTCCCTGGATAATGTTATGCATAGATTGTTTTGTTGTTATCAGGGTAATTGGTGTGGACCTGCCAGCCTTTGATAGACACACAATTACTGTATGTGATGCATAAGTGGACTCATTTCAGAGCAGGATTTTGAGTTGCTAATGGTGTATTATTCAGCTTTTGGTCCGTCCCCAAAAGTGCTGGGCCAAATCAAACACGCCGCTCCAGGGTAATTGAGGCCCACTCCGCACCCCCTGCAGTGAGCAAGGCAGAACTGTAATCCCCTGACAACTCTGACTTGGCCCCAATCTGGCAGGCCGCCCATTTCCCAGCCAAACGCCGAACCCGACATCAGGGAGAATGAAGAAGCTGCATTAGGAACGCTCACCAATTTTGTTCTTCCTTTCAGCTCAGCAGCTCTCCGTCACCATCTCCAAACTTACTTTATGTTTCCAACTTTAGTCTCTACGACATAATTGGACAGTAATTACACGCCGTCACACCGATATTCCTCCTCATTAGTCTCCCCGAGCTTTAGTAGTTTCATGATCAAAGCTTTCTGACAGATTAACGGAACCTCCGCGAAACCTTCACCTTCCTTTTAAAGGTGTTTAAAAAGACCTTTTCACAAACTCAGCCGCCGCATCAAAGGCTGCAGGAGGAACCGCAAACGGTCAGCACATTCAGAAAAAAACAAGACATTTGGATTTGGAATCCACCAACACCGGTCAGGTGAGCACATGATGTAATAAATGACGACATATTTCATATCTCTTGGTCACGTCACACAATCTACAAGAAATGATCTTAATTCACATTTTAGTTAGTTCGTTTTAGGTATTATTTTAAAACGCTGTTGCAGTGTGAGCCCATAAAAGGGTCATTTGCACACACACGCACACACACACACACACACACACACACCCCAGGCCCTGGCTCACTTTTTAATGGCTTTAGTAATGCGTAACAATTAACACTCAGCCGGTGCTCTGTGTTTAGGGGATGACTGGTGTGTTTCAGGCAAAAATTAGACAACACAAAACAACAATCCCTCCACACACACACACACACACACATCACATACACAGCAGCACCCCGCCACCACCCACGGTGCTGCGAGGACCTCGGGGAAACGGGGAAAATGGAAGGTGGTGAATTTTCTGACAGGGCGGCCGAGGTGACGTCTCATTCCCTCTGACAGGTCGAACACCCTAAAGGTGGCCTCGCCAACAGTCAACCCAGGAAGCACCTCACCTAGCCACGGCTAAATTTACACACCCACCTGCCCACAGGGAGTGTCCTGGAAATGAGAGCAAAGGTGGAGGTGGAGGTGGAGGTGGGGGTGGGGGGCACAGTGTGTCCCTGCGTTATTCATTTCATACTGTGGTGATTTAAAGTAAACAGTCACCATGCGTTTGTTTCTGAACAGCCACCAGGACGTTTGTCAAATGTAACCCGTCCTAACCAGGTCCAAGTCAGGGGACCCCCGGATGTGAACGTTGTTGATGCTACGGTGTAGTCGTCGTTTATCAACCAGCATAAGAACAGATATTTTATTTTTATTCATGAGTGGAGGGCAAACACCGTTTTCACACAGAAATGAGTGAGTTACGATCTTGGACCGCACTTTTAACTTCAGCCCACAGCGAGGAGACGGTGAATGTTTGGGTTTTTTCACAGTGACATAAGAGTTCAGTGGATTAGTGGCACAAAGTATTTCAGCCTCACTGATCTGCTGAGAGCACATCAGCGTTCACTGGGAGAGAGGTGGCCGGCGTTTCCTGAGACGTGACACAGCGAATGTCTGAGTGTCACATGGAGTCAAAATATTGTCCTTTTACACAACAGACTGTTGCCTCTGTGATCCTCATCAGTTATTGGCTGTCGCTGTCAAGACTTTTCACAGTAAATTCTGTCTCTTGCAGTTTCCTTTCCTTCCGCTTCAGAGTACCTGCTCCTCTGCCTGTTCCGCTCCTAGCTCCCAAGTGTATTTTCTGCTCATTCCTAATGCGTTCAAAGGCTGCGTGGCTGAAGACAGACAGTCCAATAGAATGACAACAATCCTGGATGCTCCCCAGTGGCAGAGTTCAGGCTGTGAAGGGGGTGTGGGGGTGTGGGGGGGCCTGAGAAGCTCCGGGCCGGTCGATGTGTGGCCCGGCTGGTCCAAGTCAGCAGTAATGACTGGCTTTGGCCAGCATGCCTGTTAATGTGAATGGGGTTACTCTGGGCAACACCTTTTCAGCTGGGTCCTATGAAGTCCCCAGTATGGTGGTCTTTGTCCACCCAAGGGCCGTCCTCTCAGCAAAAAGGGCTCCTTTTTATGTGGGGACCATCAACTGGTGATGGATTATACCCAACCCACCCCCCCCTTTATTCATGCAGGCAGACTGACACACACGGATGCACGACGACATGCTCACACATGCGTCGAGCCACAAAGACATCAAAATTATTACTAGCACATCAGCTCAGAATCAGAACCGCTGTGTTTGTCTGCGTTCAGTCCGACATCCTTTCTGTCAGTTGTCAGAACAATCAGCTTTTTGTTCCCTGTTGACTCTTGTCCTTCCTATTTTTTTTTTTATTTGACACTCTGTATTTAATTGCCTGCGTGTTTTAAATTTCTTCATTTGTATATTTCTGCTTCAAATTGTTTATATTTGCTGCTCCGTCTGTGAATATTTTCATATTTTCATATACTTTTTCCTTCTTATTCTATTCTGTATTGCTGTGCCGCTGCTGGAATCTGCATTTCCTTAGTTCTCTGTTCAATATTACAACTGACAAAGGTCCTGAACTGTTCAGGCAGTACCGATCTGTCTTTTTCCCTCGTCACGCGTCTGTTCCATTTGCGTGACGATGCAGGAAACTGCTGACAGTCAGAAGGAAGACAGACTCATAATGAGAGCTGCATTCAATATTTTATTTGTCCAATAACACAACGTCTCACTTGTCTTTGCCGGTTCTGATGAGTCTCGTTCAGTCGTGTTATGAGGACAACGCTCTGGGAGAGTGGTTACCCCCCCACACATACACTCTTCCCAAGGGGTCAGGCTGACACAGTAACCTCCAGACGACCTTTAGCTTCACCAAACGTTGTGCTTGTAAAGTGAGTGCAGTGGAGAGACAACAGGGACTTTTTTTTTCGACGACTGGCTTTATAAAAACTCAATTTGTGTCAGTCTCCTTCTGCTTCTGTGTGTTTGTGTCTGTGTGTGTGTGTGTGTGTGTGTTCTTGAAAGTGCGGCAATAATACATGATCAAATATTTGGTAAAGCTCAGGCTTTTTTTGCGTAGCTTAGCCTCAGTTAGCATGAAGAAACAGATTTTAGAAAGCTGCATAAACCTGTTTCTTTATGCTAACTTAGGCTAAGCTACGCTAGCTATTTCCTGCCTGCCGTTCAGTCGTTAAAGTCTGTCTCTCTGTCGCCGGTTTTATTTTTATACTAACATGATGGTGGTGAGACATTAACACGTGACAGTAACTGCAGAGCAAAGGTAGACTTTGCATTTCGAAGACGGTGAATAACAAACACGAGTCTGATTTCGCTGCCCAGACTGAACTCTGTAATCCCTCTTGACCTTCTTGTCGTCACCTTCTTGTGCCGCAGCAGCCGCGGGCTGACAAGGGTTCAGTATTACACGCTTGTCCGTCATCCACCGCCGCATTAGGGCTTTTTTCCCCCCCAGTTTCTCAAACCCCATGCTGGGACGACAGTTTGCTAAAACTATGACAGAGGATGCTAAACTATGTTTGCCAAAGTGTTCAGGATGTGTCACTACAAGGGTCGGTGAAAGTGACAGACTTTCAGTGTTTCTGTCACAAAAAGCAGAAAACATAAGGACATAACTGCACAAACAGTGTCCATCGCTAGCGCGATCTGCTTTTACAAAGTAATCCACTTGTGGCGCTCTAACACAGAAATCCGAGGAGCGCAGCGACCTGGCTGTCACTTTCCGACTGTCACCGTTTCAGCTCACCGGCGCTGAACAGCGGAACAAGTCGTCCAAGACGACTTCCATATTCAGCGTGTCTGATGTCTGATAGGGTTTAAGTAGCGTGTGCTAATATTAACACGTTCTGGGTCAAGAATGTGTCCAAAGTCTGTGCAGCAGCAGGAAACCTGCTCCTAACACGTGTCAGTGATGCTTTAACCTGAGGACTCTTTGGGTTTGAGGGGTAAAATGTGTGTTTGAGGGGCGGAGGGCACCCGAGGTCCCCCAGATACGCTGTCATAACCCATGCAGCTGCATTACGTGCTATGGGCCAATCTGTAGTGAAGGCAGCACTTAGACATGTTTGTACTCCACGCCCTCCATCCCGCTCCCTCTCTCCCCGGGCGCCATGTCACTCCAGGGTGGGAGCAGCACTTCCTGGCTTTGCCCAAGCCCATAACACCCACTACCCCCACTCACACACACTCTACCCACCACCGCTGGGGTCAATGTGCCCTCGCCCCCTCACCCTACAACGCCCACAGTCCATACCAACACTGCCCTCCAAAGAGAAGCAAAACAGAAGTGAAAAGAGACAAAATGGCCCCACGCTGCTTCCGCTGTCAAAGCTCTTGACAGCCCCATGGAGAGCCCCCCCCCCCAGAGGAGGACCTCGCTGGAAGATGATGACGAGGGAGATAACAAGTCAAGTTGTTGTGTTACAGCGCAGTTACTCTTTGGCCCTTGTTTGTCCGTTTGGTTATTCAGAAGCATCGCAGAGCGAACTGATTACCATGCATGTCATGTTAGGTGACATGACAGATACTATCACATGCTGCTTTACATCAGTCTGTGGAGCGTGAAGGGTAAGTGAGGAGCTCGTATTCAACAGAACGGGAAGAAACATTCCAGTAGGTATTAAAAAAAAAACAAAAAAAAGGAATATTGTCAGCGAGTTCATTTCCTGTTTGGACACGCTCAATTTTAATGAAACTCCGTCAGTTATTAGTCCCTTTGCATTCTTTCTGTTTGGGAATATAATTACTCTGAAAATGCTTACTCATCCATCTGCCTGCTCTGTCAGCCGAATTAGCCGTGAAGCAGAAGAGGTGACGTGCCTGCGTCTGTATCTGTGAGGAGCAGGTGACCCTCACCTGCTGAAGCAAAGGTCAAAGGCCTGGTCGTCTCACAATCACCCAAAGGTCCAAAATAATGGATCTCAACATGTGTTTGACGCTTAAAGCAAGTGTGCGAGCAAATGGATGTATCTGAAGGACAAACTCGTTTGGATTAAAAGTTCCCCAGTCGACGGATTCTTGGGAGGGCAAAGCCCGGGATCGTGTTGCACTCTTTGTTACCACAAAAGAAGAGGAAGGTCGAGCTTCGTCTTCGCTTTTGTTTGTTGCAGGTGAGCTAGAATTACCAGGATTTACGCTCGCTCGTTTCAGCCGAGGAGCGGAAGTCGTCTCTGAAATGACCGGCGTAAATGGGATGACGGTTTGTTCCTCGGAATCACATCCCCTCTGCGTTCCGCGAATCGTTTCCCACAGTGACATGTCATCGGATAACGCCACTACGAGTTGATTGTTTCGTGGCTAGATGAACCTGCAGCTCTGGGACATGTGACATGGAAGTCACTTCCTCCTCGGCGTCCGTTAATTATCGACATACCGACAGGAGGAATTATGACGTCATACAGATCAGACCAACAACTTTGAACCATCTGTCCGCTAAAAACACAAAACGCTCCAATGAGGCAGATTGACGAGCTGTAGGTGGGTTAAGGTGATGGAATCAAGCGCTCCTTTTCGCCTCCCTCGGCAGTAACTTCCCCTCGCAGTGAGGTACGGTCACTACGACGACATTTGGAAAGACAAGGCAGACGCCTGCGCTGTTAAAGAAGCTGCTAACTCCAAACCCAAAAGAAAGGCTGGTTCCTGTCGCCACGGCGATTGTCAGAGACGACCCAGGACTGAACCCATCTGTGATGTCATCATCCACTCATCAATAAGCATTGATGGACGTGTGCTGTTAGCCCGGTTAGTTTGATAGGTCTTTTTTTTAATTCATGCACGTAAATTTGGCTCAAGGTTTCATTTGATAAGACATTTGAGATTGTTCTGTTTGAAATAAAGACTTAAATAAGATAGCTGTCATGATAGCTGTTAGGACAAATCTACAGGTACAGGTGTCAAATCCACCTTTGTTTACCAGAAAATATGTTATCAGTGAAAGTGGCAGCAAGTTATAAAATATCATTCAACAGTCTCTATGTGAGTGAGGAATTCATCTCTGCTCACAATTGCAGCTTTCATTTTTCTGTCGCTCACCTATTTCTAGAAAGTTATGCCTCTCTAGTCACAAACACACAAATCATGGAAGAGACCGAGAACCTGCTGGTCAGTTTGTGGAATAGAGACGGAGCAGGACCTGATCCCAATGTCTGGACTTCATTGACGTTGCGTTTGAGTTTTGTTATTGTTTTTTTCATTCGCCAGCCATGAGCTTGAGACGAGGAAAAACGATGTGACACCCGTCGGATCGCCCAGTCCCTCATGACCGTAACCACTTCCAGGAGCTTACGATATGTTGATCACATCGGAACAGAGATCGTTAAATCGATGTTGATGGTGAATATCGTGTCACTTCCATGAGCAGGTTCCAACATCAGCTAATCTGCCTCACAGGGCCGCAGCCATCGTCATGTGTTCTAACAAGGTGTTGAGTTTCCCATCGGTCTAAGCTGAGCAGTGACATCGGCCATTTGATAGTGTGGCTAAAACTCTATGGAAGAAATGACTCGTTAAATTAGCACCTAATGCTGGGGTCATTAGCGGGCCGTTACCAGCCGTGGAATGTCTTTGATGCAGCTGCTTTGTGTGAGTGGCTCCGTTTTAAGCTCCGGCTGGAGAATTTCCCCCGTTTAGATCTGGAATCTCGCTCCGATAAAACTGTGATTTTGTGTCTTTTCTGACCCACGAAGCTGTGATGTGATCTCCAGAAACTGTACGGGGAACAACAAGCAGCGTGAAACTCCATATTCCTGAAGTCTTTTGGGGTGAGGGGGTGTGTGGGGGGGGGTAAGCTGAATTGTCCATTGTGGGCTGATATGAGTAACCCTCTTAGGCAAAGCTCGTCTATGAGCTGGTCCTCAGGGCTCATTTCAAGTGCTTAGCGCTCGTTTGGAGCTTTGTCACCCCTCCGCCCGTTGCCAGCGTGGCCCCGGCCCCTCTGCCCCTGTGGCTGCGGAGCCGAGCTGATCCACGGACATTCACCCCGCCAGGGAGGAACAACTCCCATCACACACACACACACACTCGCACTGACGCTGTGGCACACATCCATTTTCGTACACC
>CAAKHB010007917.1:6645-21012 GCA_901007665.1 Aeoliscus strigatus | reverse complement strand
TCTGGTGGTTGTGGCAGATGGAGATTCTTACCGATGGAGGAGAAAAGTCATCATTTCCACGTGTTTTGATGTCAATTAAATCCTTTCTATGAGTTCATCTAACATCTGCTTCTCCAACACTGACTGTGGTTTTTGTTCTTCACCTTTCATTCTACCGCTGTGATTCATAACTCCGGGGCTGTGAACCTGCTTCTGTAGGACCGGGAGACTCCTTCTGTTCCGAGCACACAGACCGAATCCGTCGACTCATAATGAACCAATCACTGTCAACGTGTACATGTAAACATAAACACACTGTCGGGGCCGTAAACAAATACAAACGAATTAATTCACACTACATATAATTTTCATTCTGTGTCCCTCTAAACTCACTGTGGACGTATTTGAATACCTACCCCACCTCGAACCATATTTTACTAACATTGTTTTGTGAACTGAATGAATTATGGTCTTTTAACACCATGTCCGTTTTAACGACACGTCTTCATCAGTAAATCTTTTTACTGTCGTGAAAACACCGATGTGTCCTCGGTGGAGGGACACTGTGTCCTACCACGTTCTTTGGACCGCATTGGGACCTGGTTTGGATTCAGTGTGTGTTCCATTACACTCATTAATGCCTGTTCATATTCAGTGAACACATACAGGGTAAACCTTCTCCTTGAAGTAAATACAGGACGTATCACAACACAGACACAGTATAAACACAAATAATCAGCCGCTCTCCTTTTCTACTGAACGAGAAGAAACGTTGAAAGAAACTTTCAACTCATCAAAATAAAAGAAGGGACATGACGTCACGTGCTTGCTGAGACCATTCTCCAAACACCAAGTTGTTGTTGTTTGTCTCTGGGGGTGGGGGTCAGACTCCAGCTGGTGATGTCTCGTTCCCCGCTGAAACAAATCAATGGTAAGCTTCATAAATATGTGAGGATGAGACGTGGCTGAATAAAAGGCGTTTGGGGTGGAGGGGGTCCTCCTCGGACCTGGGGAGGTGTCGATCTGATGAATATGTACAAGAAGGGGTGGGGGTGGGGGTCGGTGGAACAAGGAGCCCCCAGCAGCGCCTGGCGGTGAAACACGACGCTCCAGGAGTTTGGCCATCATCACATGGCAGATGGAAATTTCCACGGAGTGTCCGCTGGTTAAATGGGAAGGGTCTCCATCCGCGCGCCCAGTGCTGCGCCTCCTCCTCCGCCCGCTGCAGCTGCTCCAGCCCGGTAAGACTCTGTTTCAACTGACTCCACGTCTCCCTGCGGGGACACAGGCTTTCTGAGGAACCTCTTTTCTTTCTTTGTGCGCGTTAGTCGAGTTTGGCGACAAAGCCGACCGGCGCGCGCCGCCAACAGCCGTGATGATCGTTCGTGTCGTAGATGGGATCGATCAGTCACGTTCTGAGCACAGTGGTCGAAGGTGTTGTGCAACAGAGGCACTTCCTGCAGGGTGTTGCCTCTAGGAAACGTCCAGCGGCAAACACGCGTCTTTTTACGCACAGTGGGCTTTTTCTCCAGCCGCGGACGCGACTGCGCGTCGTGACACGTTATTGATCAGCAGCGGATCACGAGCTCCAGGCTCGAGCTGTTTTCTACAGTTACTGAGGAAACAAAACACCACGTTGTGTTCTTTGCTCCAGTGAGGCCTCTGGCGTGTGTGTGTGCGCGCGCGCCCGTTGGGTTTAAGGAGGTGAAAGGAGAAACTGAGGTAAAACAGGCAGCAACAGCAGGCTGTGTGTGTGTGTGTGTGTGTGTGTGTGTGTGTGTGTGTGTGTGTGTGTGTCTGCTGGGATCCTGTGAGTTCAGTCTTTCCTTCAAACTACATTTTCCATTTTCTTGTAACAGAATTATTTGTCCTCCTTCATGTGTTAGTTGTCAGTGGTAGAGTTCATCCACCTTATAGTATAGTACGTTATAGTACATATGTGCAGCACGTGAACACAAAGGAGAATAAACCTCAGGTATATTTCAGTGTGTGTCATTTTTCCTGGTGCTATAAATACCCAGGTTGCTACACGGAGTGAAAGGGGCTGAAGCTGCTCTGCGTTCTTCACTCAGACAACTTCAGTTCCACTTTTGTCTTAAAAAAAAAGTATTTACATCATAAAGTGTGTCACTTTACACACTGAACCGTGTGCGTATACTGGACAGACTGCCACCATCTGTTTCAAAAACAAACTAATGAGGGTGTTTGGAGAGCGTAATAACAGATCGACAGACATTAGAGTTTGTTGCTTGTTGGTATTTGTGTCGTTTCTGTTCAACGAATGACGTGTTCACCAGTTCGTCCATCAAACTAAACAACAAATCACTGTAATCGTGGCTAGAGAATGTACAGACACTTTGCTGGTGTGAAGAGTTGAATTAAAAGGAGGAATTCCTCTGACAGAGAAGTGAAGCAGCACGTTCACACTTCTCCTGCTGAACGTGAAGCTCTTTGTCTGTCTTCTTTCAAACTCCTGTAACAGGTTTCACAGGCCAGTATGAATGGTTCGAAACCTGATGTGACACATTCTGCAGCTCTGACCACCAACGTTCAGGACATAACTCAGCAAACCCCCGCTCCATCTTTGTGTGTTAAAAAAAGAAGGGAGGCGTCTCCAACAGGCTGTGTAAAAGGGGCGAGCAGGCCACCGCTGAGGGGGGATGTTTGTGCTGGGCGGAGCCTGCCAGCAGATCCTCCCTCCTCATTGGCTGTCAGAGCTGAATGACATATGTAGGTCAGAGCATATCGGGGTTGAAGGTGCTGGCTGATGCAACTCGGAGCGAGAGTCAGACCCAGAGGAGCAGAACCCACTGAACAAAGACGAGAGTTGTAGAGAGGAGACACACGTGGTTTCAAAGTTTCCAACGCTGTCGACACGCGGAGCTGAAGGTGTTGAAGGACGCTGCACCCCCTGGCTTTACCTGAGCTGCTGCCTAACTTACTCACGGGGGAAACATTGTGGATATAAGCAGGGAAATTCCCTTTCCTCTTTTCCGCCGCCACACGGCACTCAAGAGGTCAAAGGTCATCTGTGGTTGAGGGCTTCAGGTCCCAAACGTGGAGGGTTGTTTTCTAGCGCAGCTGCTTTGTTCAGGTTTTCCAGCTTGTGTCTGCCGCTCTCAACAACACACGCTGACTCAAACAGTGCACGAGCCAAAATATTCATTATAGGTGATTTTGAGCTCTAGTTTGACCTTCTTGGCTTTTACTGCGCGTTCCGTGAAGATAATAACACGTTTAGAAATACCCGAATGGATTTGTGCCAGAGCCAAAGCCAGTAAACCCCCATTAACTCTCAGACGCTGCCAGGAGGTTTGAAAGGCATGTTTTCTTTACAGACATCATCTATCATCACCAAGTATCCAAGATTTTCCACTTTCCATTGGTTTGTGAATGTATTATGGACTTTGTACACGTCCACGAGGAAAAAGAAACACGTCACAGCCTCAAATGTTCCATTTCTTATATGATACAATTCTCATTTTGCGGAAAAAAATCCTGACATCCTGATATGGAGGGAGTAAAAAGATTTGTGAAGAACTGTGAAAAAGCTGCGTGAGCTTGTATTGGAAATAGTTCATGATATGTCAATACAAATTCCTCTTCATGTTATTTGCAGTTTTTTATCGCTATGAAAATATACATTTGCAGAAATTGCACACATTATTCTTAAAATTGATATAATGACAGATATTTGCCCGTATTATAAGACCGACACAAATGATCTGACTAATCATTAGAATATATATTGTTATGTAATATGTTAGAATATATATTGTGATATAATATGTATTAGAAGATAATTCTATAGATAATTAAAAATTAGAAAAAATGCCAAACTGTATTTTCCCTCTTTATGTCAATCAAGTTCTTTAGGCCCTTGTAACGATCACAATCAAACATGCAGAGCAAACTGGGCTCAGATCTACTGATGTTTCTCCTAGAGTCTCTTGTGAAAACAACTTAGAGCCTGATTTGCGTCAAATCGCTGGCGTCCATGTGGACGCGTAGGGTGCGGCAGACCTCTGCAGACGTGACTTTCCAGCTCTCGGAGCGCCACTTCTGTGTTTGCAGAGAACATTCAACCGTCCTAAAGGTGACGGACGTCTTGTTGGAGTTGGTGCGGTAGCAAGATCCGATCACTTTCAGTCCTGATCATTTGACAGAAACAAAAAAAAACAGCAGTGCTGGGATTAGACGCAGAGGGACGCAGACACACACACAGACACACTAAGAAGTAGAGACACTCACAATGGCGAAAGATGCCGAGTAGGACGTTTGGACCTTGTGTGTTGGTGTCACTTTAGCTGCTGTGTGGTGTGTTGGTAATGCTGCTTTCCCAACTGTTCCTGGCGGTCACTTGTGTTGTGTTTTATACGCGACACAAACAATAAACAATGACCAATGTCACACCTGGAGGAGGAGGAGGAGGAGGACCTGCTGCTCACGTTGTGGGTTTTAGTTTCAGACAGAAAGAACAGAGACCAAACACACAAACATCTGGATTCCCTGACGGACCACAGAGGGTTTGAACACGTCACACATGGTCAGTGAACAAACAACTGGATGACTATCCATCTCAGAGGACGTCAGTCTGTAGACGTCACATGTTGTGAACCTGACAGTGGAGGATCCACAAAGAGCAGCAGGTACCAGGTTTGGTCCCTGAAGGAAGAGAAACAAAGTCACCTGATCATTTCAGCGTACAGTACTCCTGTTAGTGACTTTTCATCACTCATACATGTAAATTACCATTACAACTGAATGTCACGGCTTGTTTTATTCAGCCAGAAGAGTTGGTCGTCAGACACAGATCCTGTAGCGCGGTACAGACTCCGACTCAGTGTACGGGTGAAGTTCCTTCACTGACATCTCCTGTAGAGATGAATAAAAGTTGTCATCTGAAATCTCCTCTGTCCATCTCCTCTGTTGAGCGAGCACTTTGCCAGATGTTTGGGTGCCGATGACCTGCCTTTGTGCTGCTGACGAAACAAACCACTGCTCAGGTGACATAATACAAGATCTCTTCAGGAGTCATTTGGCTCTGAAACCATCTTCATTAACCCTCTCTGTCGGCTCAAGTCAAGGTCAAGGAGAGCCTCCAGAGCATGTCGGTGCTGTCATCAGATCAATAGGAGCTGATAAGGGAACTGGTCACAAACAAGGTTAGGACACATCAGGCCAAAGGGTCCAGATTGTGTTTGCTAAAGGCCAAGTGGCATTAAAGTCACATGACAATGCTGATGTCAGAGTTTGGTCAATATTTTTTGATCTCTGGTCTGAAGTCCTGGTTCGAACCTCCCAGTGTGAGTCCTAGTTTCTCGTTTTCATCTGTGTGTTTGACCTTTGAACTCTCTGCCCCTTTGTCACAATCATAAAGCAGAGAAAGAAATAAAGTCACGTGCAGGGATCACTCAGCAAAGACAAACACTTGCATAACTGAAGGGCGAGCTGTGACAAACAAACTTGTGACTGGATCTCTGGTTCCTGTGGCACCATGTGTTGATTGGACTTGAGACGATTCCTCCAGTAACTGGATTCAGAAAAAAATCATTGAGGCTTTGAATTGAGGCAGAGTTTGACCACTGTTTATATAAAGCACCGTGTTTTGTGCAGAGGACCAACGCTCCAAAACTGATGCTTACCACCACGGCCACAGCAGAGAACACTGGAAACCAACCCAAATGTTCAGACCACCACCATCGTTTCCAGCTGAAACTTAAGTTCATTGCGAAGCATAATTAGCATTTGTAATAGCAACATTATGACAGCTGAGCTAAAGCATCTCAACCGCACGCACCAAATCTATACATGAGGTCCAGACACGCCATGCTAACATTAGCATGAATCAATGTGGGGTGAAGACATGTGCTAATAATTTGGACGTGTGATCCACAGTTAAGCCTGAATCATGCTATCATGCTATCCACAGCGTACCTATTGCCATGACGCCGTTGTCGTGAACCCTTCGAACTGTCAGCCTTCTGTCACATCCAGAGCGGAGTGGTCATCGTCGTCTCTAGTTGATTCGCTTCTGTCTTTTCCTGTCACAGCTGATTTAATTTTCGTCATTTGGACTGTGTATATGTCATTTCATTAAGTTTTAGAAATAATTCATGTAGGAAAGTAACACATATGCGGTCAGTTTATCCAATTTTCGCCTATTTGGAAATTTGTTCTGACATTGTCGGAGATGAGCCTCAGATGAAGCTGCTGGCCGGGAGCAGCTAACAGCTAGCAGCTAAAAGCCAGCAGCTAGCAGCTAACAGCCGGGAATACCGATGTGATCGGTTGTCAACATACGTCGTCATCCCGGGGGAGAGTGATCCAGTGAACTGATCTGCAGGTCTTTGGGGAATTAACGCTGGCTGATAGAAATCCTTTGGTTAGATACATGTTGGTTTCATAGATGAAATCTAACAATTAGCTGCTACATTAGTGTGTCTGAATGTCAAGTTACACGTGGACAGAGCAGCGCTGACACTGGGGCAATGCGTCGCTGCCTCTACGTTGTCGATACTGTCGATTTGATGCAGGACCATAAATTAGGCTTTAGACACTTAAATCAACATGGTGCTTGATTGACACTCACTGACCTTTGACCTCTGACATGAAACATACATGACCACACATCTGATTCTGTCTGTTGTGCATTCATGGATTAGCTCAGGAGGTTGAGCAGTAGTGGAAGTAGTGGAAGTAGCAGTCCAGTAGTCAAATCAATCTCACTCTATTCATACACACGTCAAATATGATTCCAGTTCTGAGGTCCTCGTGTCTGGGTGAAAACCACAGACCAGTTTAATCTCAGCATGGCACGTTGGAAAAAACATGGGAAAGACGTTCTTACTCTCGCCAGAGTTACAGGTCACAGTTATGAGTTCAGCTCTGTTTGTAGCCTCCTGTCGAGAACGTGGAAAACAGCTGTAAACAACTGGAATGGAACTGTCCCTGCTCAGCTGACTGGTTTACGCTTGACTCGGTTTGCCGCCTGTTTCTTGGCCTTTGTAACTTTGTCAGTTATCTTCTTTTGTAATAAATGACGTCTCTTACATAGATTTCTTGCAAGAAAGCATGAAGAAAGTTCCTCCACAGAAAACAATGCTGGTAGTCTGAAAGAATCTTTCCAATCTAGGACGAAATCTGTTGAAGAAATCAGTCAGTGCTGATACTCTCTGAATGACTGATAAGGATCACTCTGAAAAAATGTATAATCTTTAATTCTTAATATATTTTATTATTTTTCAGTGAACAGTGAGTGGCCCCTCCTCCATCAGTGTGGACACGGACACACACACACATACATGCATGCATGCACACACACACACACACACACACACGCACAGAAACCAGGAAAAGTGTTTTGAGTCAGTGGACTACAACGTGTGTTAGTTGGAGGGTACGAGCTCTGAGCAGACGCTGTCTGTCACATGTCAGCACACATGGCCCCTCCCTTACGTGAACATTGTTCAAGCCATCACAGGACAAACCTTGTGTCCTCTTTGGTCTCAGCGCTTGCATCATGACGTTTGTATATCATGTGATACATTTTGACCAGCAGCTTCTTTTCAACAGCTCATGTTAGTCCTGCAGCATTTAAGTCAAGTTATTTATGGCTGAATTCTGCCTCCTTGTGCAGAAAATGCTGCTTTGAAATGAATGTACGTTTGAACGAATTTGAGCAAAGAAACGCTCTACTTGTGTTTGAATTCATACGACACAGAAAACAAACACATCAGTCACCAAAACACCTGGTCTAAAGTCAACGGAGCACTATTTGCCAACACTCCGCTTTTAAAGGGACTGAGAGGTGATACGCCCAAAACACACCCATGACTAACTCCCAGAGGAAGTCCAACCCCCACTGACTCTCCACCATGGCCGCAGTCCAACGAGCAAGTGACTGAGACACGCCCACGTGCCGCTTTGCACTTTAGACCATCTGAATAGGGCCCTGAAGGTTCAACAGGTTCTAATGGTTCTGAACTAACCAGTCATCGACTTGAGCGCGGTCTAGTTGACGTTCCGTACGTTAGTGAAATGTAAGTACAATAGAACATATCAGAGCGTGCAGGGCGTTTGGAGGACGCTCCTCTGTGTCCGGGAGCAGTCGGCTCTGGTTTTGACCACATCACGTACTTTGCAGGGGGTCTGGACGCAGCACGTTGATGAACGTAGCAGGTCGAGACAACTTGAGCAATTTGAGTCATTTGACTGGCGCCATGCTGGACGATGGAGGAACAGACCTGTTGTTTATGAAGCACTTATTTGACCACAGCATCATGTCGGACCTCCTGCTGCGACCCAAAGTCCCACAGGCTCAAAGCCTGACAATGTTCCACACACATTCACACTTGTTGGCAGAAGCAGCTGAACAAAATTGTAAAACATTCACACAAACCATGAGGAGGAATCCGAGGTTTCGCTCACGAAGAGTTCGACATGGACTCAAACTATAAACCCTCTGATAACTTTGTGACCCTCTGTGCCTCCTGAGCTGCAGTTTTATTCATCCTCCGGGGACTGTGTGCCTGTGTGTGTGTGTGTGTGTGTGTGTGTGTGTGTGTGTGTGTGCAGAGGTGAAAGGTCATTGCCACAATGCATCCAGTGTCAGTGTGAGCCTATTCTGAAAGTCGTACGTTCACCAGCTCATTCAAATATGGAAACATCTGCAGACTGAACGTCTGGTCAGAGTGGAAAAAGGAAAATACACATCAGTTCAAAATGTAGTTAGAACGCTATGAAGCTCTGCTGATAAGTTTGATGACATCTTAGTATAAATGACAGACACACACACACGCGGCCTCTGCAGGAGCCACATGCTCAGCTGGAGAGTCAGAAATATGCAGCTGGATATTAATCAACTCTGGGAAGCAGACAGCTGCTTTTTGTCTCATTTTCAAATTTAAAAATGATTTGTCAACAACCTGGTGTTGTCAGGCCACATGTTTCAGTTTAAAAACGTGTGACAACATCATCTCATCAACGAAAGCTTTTGTGTGACCTGTGTTTTAAAACGACGTGACAGCGGCACCGAACCCACGGAGTTGTTCCAACCAGTCACACACAAGAAATTGCTCCCAAATGGAAGCACAGACAGGCTCTGTGGAGTGTGTGTGTGTGTGTGTGTGTTGTCAGCTCTGTTATGTATGATGTGGTCGTGTTTGTAGAGCATTTTCTACACATAAAGTCAGTGTGTGTGTGTGTGTGTGTGTGTGTCATGCAGCTGTGACGTTTGTTCTTTTAGGGGTCTCTACAGGAATTCACCACAAAGTGTGGGAGCAGATGACATGTTTCGTTTTATGAGCCTCCACAAGTTGCCAGGCAACCGTTAACACACGTCCACAGCTCCAGTGATCCATCCATCGTTGTACTGTGATACAACGTCAGTGGAGGTTCTCAGTCATCCAGGTCGCGGTATCTGACTGGGTTAATCCACAGGCAACTGGACTTTTAGTTTGCTTGAAGACGTTTTGCCGCCTTAGTCAGACGTGCATGTCCATGTAAACATGACCATGACACAGCTGGGATCTGTTTGGCTGCATCATGTGATTTCCAGCCAAGTCTGTCTCTGCCTGGGGGAAAGTCGTAGAAAACAGACGTTAGAGTTTCACAAGGGACAACAATTGATTTGGTTGAATTTTTGAACATTAAATATGTGATAGAACACCGACAGACATGACAGTTTGTTACATCACTGTAACAAATGGCTGTGTGTGTCTCTGTCTCCAGATGTCTCAGGTGTGACAGTGGTGTGGTGAGTTGTCCAGGATGTTGTTGGAGCGCTCCCTCAGTTTCCTTTTGAAAAGGACAAAAGAAACGTTCCAGTGACGTCGTGTCATGTGTTACATCATTCAGCTGCTCACAAACAAGTTCATCGTACTTACACGAACAGGACGGAAATATCTGCTGCCTCAGACCTGTGAAATTCTTCAGGAGGCCCCCCCCCACCCCCTCCTCAGGGTTTGTTGTATTACTTTGTAGAAAATGTTCTCAGGTCTTCTGTCCTGTGTTAAAGCTGAATGATCCTTACTGATGGAATCAGATGACGTCCACTGCAGACGTCATGTTACAGATGTTCTGTTCTAAAATGGAGGAGAAAAACCTTCGGCCCTCGATCAGTGAGCTGACGTCAGGGTGACGTGGCTCAGCTAGAGGAGAATTTACAGTGTTCTGCTGTTTTTAAAAAAAG
Organism: Aeoliscus strigatus; assembly: GCA_901007665.1. Taxonomy (NCBI): domain Eukaryota; kingdom Metazoa; phylum Chordata; class Actinopteri; order Syngnathiformes; family Centriscidae; genus Aeoliscus; species Aeoliscus strigatus. The sequence continues at coordinate 10,841 of CAAKHB010007917.1, read as the reverse complement.
TTCATACAGCAGGAAGTTATATAAGAAGTTCAAAGTTCAACCAGTTGAGCCCTGTGAGAGCAACCAATTACTCCTGTGTCCAAAACAAAGACTTAGTTTGGTCAATTAAAGACGAGCGACACATGGAGCGAATGTCAGGACCGAGTTTTGGCAAACTGTCTTCACAGCGTCCAGAGCGGCGGGACAGAAGGTGGACAAGGAACGTGAACACTGGAACATCTCAGAATCTCCTGACGCCTGAAGCAGCCAGGTCCGCTTTTCCTATTTATAGTGAGTTGGTGTTGGAATTCGAGTGGAGCGCTCCCCCCAACCCGGAGCCTGTCCGTCAGCATAACGCCTCTCACACGGTGAATGTTGTTACGGTGTAATTGTATGTGGAGCTGCGACTAGGAACTAGGAACTTGTTTCTTCCAACCTACTTCGTCGTGATGAAAGTGAAAAAACAAACAACTCATTTCTTTAATTGCGTCGAGACGAGTTACTGACTCGTTGGTCCGCTGCCAGTGGAACGTAACATTACCTGAATACTTCTCACACAACACCGACACATCGTCTTGATTTACAGAGCACAGGACGACCCCGTTGACATCAAGGGGTGAGAGAACCTTTGAACTATACTTATAAGGATGTAGAATTGTTGGAATAGTCCTTTAACCTGTTGTTGACCGATAATCGATCGGCGCCTTCAAATCTTCTTTTGTCTTGATTTGTTGTTTTTTTTCAAATGAATGCTCTTTCTCGGGGATACTGTGAAAAATACCTACTCCACTGTGAAGTTCTTGGCGCCACCTCCACCACCCCCCCCTTCCCCAGTTAAACCGTGGACCTGCTCGGTAGATGTAAGACTGGCTGATGGACGTGTCTCCGGTCGCAGTTGATTGGTTGAGAGAGTGTGTGAAGCACTTGAAGACATGTGAGGAATGTCCCTGCAGCCGCGGACGAGATGACGGTGGTTCGTCTCATTCAGTGTGAGAAGAAAGAAGAAAATGGTCCAGTTGGACGAAAACCTGAAAACTTCCACTCCTGTGTGGTCGTTTCCCTGTGTGACGTGGTGTGTGAATGAAGGAAGTTCAACCAGCGCAGACACACCAGTTCACACAGAAAAACACGAGGACTTTGATTCTGAAGTCATTCTTCAGAAAACATTCACTGTCTTCTTTTCACTCCAGAGAATCTGTGAAGCTGCTGAATCTCCGGAATGTTCTGCACCCGGGCAGGAAGTGTCTGTGGTTTGGTAGCGGTGTGTGTGATGGTGTGTGTGTACAGTGGTGTGTACAGTGGTGTGTGTGGTGGTGTGTACTTTTTTTTTGTGTTTTTTACTGACGTAACATTTCACTTGTTTGGATAAAACTTCAAACCCGTTGAAGTTCCATAAAGTTCACATGAGTTCAAATCAGAGTATTGTCACCTGGAGCTTTGTGCACCGAGATATCAGCTCATCCCTGACATGTACCTGACCCCTGCGACGCCGCGCTCCGATTGGTCGGCCGGCGCCACGGCCCTCCACAGTGAGAGGTGGGGGCGTTGTGTGGGGGTCCGGCATCTTTGCGTGGCCTCGGCTGTCAGAGCGCATGAGTTTGTCCCTCAGGACCCCGAACCAGAATCCATGTGGTCAGGTGACACGTCAGCTGATCGCAGCTTTTTTAACAGTGTCAGGCACTAATGGATTGAGTGTGACGCTGCTGTCGTCCTGGTGACATCTATCTATCTATCTATCTATCTATCTATCTATCTATCTATCTATCTATCTATCTATCTATCTATCTATCTGTCTGTCTATCTATCTATCTGTCCATCTGTCCATCTATCTATCTATCTATCCATCTATCTATCTATCTATCTATCTATCTATCTGTCCATCTGTCTGTCTACATCTGTCAGCCTACAAAAACGGGTCTGTTTGTATGTTTTATTTTATGAATCTGACAAATACATCTGTGTGTGTGTGTGTGTGTGTGTGTGTGTGTGCTGGGGAGGGGAGGGGCCTCGCTGCTCTTCCTTCCCCCTCATTGGTGGAGACAGGTCCTCCCTCCTCCGTTTAAAAGCCTTCGTTCTCACCTGAGTTTCAAAAGATCCATTGCTCCTCAGCGGTCCTCTTCCTCCATTTCACTCCCTCAAGCTTTTATTGTCAGAAGATAAAAAGGAACCGCTGACTTCATTATTTGGTGAACCTCTACAAAAGGTGCGTGTGATTGTTTGATTTGGACAAAAGTTCTTGCATGTGAAGGTGAAGAGGACAACACTTCCGTGGAAAGTTGTGTGTGACCAAAAGGCTTTTTGTGGGTGTGCATTGTGCAGCAGCCCAGACGGTGCGTTTGAGGACACTGCTGCTCCTGAACTTACACTCTCTGTGTGTCAGTGTTTATGTGCTGCTCTAATTTGGGTGGAGGACGAATGAAGCAGAACCAACATCTTGACTGTGTTTTTTCATCACTAATCGTTAATTATATGCATCATATTGATCCTTTAACATTAAATGTACAGGAAGAATATTGAATATGTCAAATAGTACAGTTGATGAGTATGAACCGTATGGTGGCGCATTAAGGTGTGAATCTGTGACTCAAACCTGGAATAAAACAGAGCTCGTCTGGCTGCAGCTCACAGACACAAACAGCTGAAAGTGTGAGGTCAGCAGAAATTCTTGTCTTTGTTGCATCAGGAAACAACCCTCAGGAATCAGCTATGTCTTTTCTGAATTCTAGATGTTGTTTACACAGAGAAAAATCCGATCACTGCGGCGTTTCTGAGCACACTTGATCCCACGTCAAAGCAGCTGGCTCTGGACCAGCTGTTGTTTCCATAACGTTATGGACGCGACAAAGGCAGCATCAGTGTGTAGAACGTGTGAGGTTAACCCATCTGGACAGGTTCATCCTCCTGGCAAAGAAAAGGGTCAAGTGTTGTGGGTTTCCTCTCTGGCACACAGTGGTGAACCACACTGAGAGATGAGGTGAACTGGTGTGTGTGTGTGTGTGTGTGATATGGTTGTTAACAGTAACGGACACACGCAGCTCGTTGATCACCAGCGGAAACCTGATGTGTGTGAATTATGACACATCGTAAGAGGCTGACTGTGTCTTTTTCTTGTTTTATTTGTACTTCTTTGGCTTGTGTTTTTACGTAATTTCATCCTGTGACTGCTTTGATTTGTTCTTCAGTTCTGCATTCTGGTCCACTGTGGTTTACAAATAAAGAGTTGGAGTGAATATTTCTGTTCTTTGTTGCAACTGCTGTCCCAGCAGTTTGTGGGGGGAGGGGGGTAATGATGGTGAGTTTTGACACCTCTGACATTCACTGTGCAGCTGGTGTCCTTGTTACTACATGGAAAGTAGTCCTGAGTATGTGTAGATGCCTGTTGACTGTCAACAGTGTCGGTGCATTGTGCTGAGCCCGTGAGCAGCACTCAGTGTGTGTCTGTGTCTGTGTCAGTGTCTCTGTCAGTGTCAGTGTCTCTGTCAGTGTCTCTGTCAGTGTCTCTGTCTGTGTCAGTGTCTGTGTCAGTGTCAGTGTCTCTGTCAGTGTCTGTGTCAGTGTCAGTGTCTCTGTCAGTGTCTCTGTCAGTGTCTGTGTCTCTGTCAGTGTCTCTGTCTGTGTCAGTGTCTGTGTCAGTGTCAGTGTCTCTGTCAGTGTCTGTGTCAGTGTCAGTGTCTCTGTCAGTGTCTCTGTCAGTGTCTGTGTCTCTGTCAGTGTCTCTGTCTGTGTCAGTGTCTGTATCTGTGTCAGTGTCTGTGTCTGTGTCAGTGTCTGTATCTGTGTCAGTGTCTCTGTCAGTGTCTGTGTCAGTGTCTGTGTCTGTGTCAGTGTCAGTGTCTGTATCTGTGTCAGTGTCTCTGTCAGTGTCTGTGTCAGTGTCTGTGTCAGTGTCAGTGTCTGTCAGTGTCTCTGTCAGTGTCTGTGTCAGTGTCTCTGTCTGTGTCAGTGTCTGTATCTGTGTCAGTGTCTCTGTCTGTGTCAGTGTCTGTGTCAGTGTCAGTGTCTGTGTCTCTGTCAGTGTCAGTGTCTGTATCTGTGTCAGTGTCAGTGTCTGTATCTGTGTCTGTGTCTCTGTCAGTGTCTCTGTCAGTGTCTGTGTCTGTGTCTGTGTCTGTATCTGTGTCAGTGTCTCTGTCAGTGTCAGTGTCTCTGTCAGTGTCTGTGTCTGTGTCTGTGTCTGTGTCTGTGTCTGTGTCTGTGTCTGTGTCTGTGTCTGTGTG
>CAAKHB010007916.1:0-18419 GCA_901007665.1 Aeoliscus strigatus | reverse complement strand
GTCAGAAACCTTTGATTGTACGTCTTCGTCCTCTGAAACCTGTGAAAATACTGACAGTTACATTGTATTTCCTGTTTTACGTTTGTCATTTATTAAAAAACAAGTTCCAATAATAGTCGGTATGGAGTAATGAGTGCATCACAGCTGAGATGACGAGAGTTAGCAACAGCTAGTAGTTTAGAACATATATTAGGGTCTTTTTAATGATCGCTGACACACTGAAAACAGATTTAACTTCCCCTCACATTCCCCTGCAGTTAGAGGTGATGGAGGAGGAGGTGCACATGTCATCAAGACAATTGTAAACTGTGATGTTGGGCTGTAGAAATAAAGTTGAATAGAACTGAATTCACGATTCAGGTCAACAAGTTGCAAGTGGTTATTTCAAACGGTTAATTAAAGATGTTTTTCATTTCACATGTTTCATGTACAATGTTCCCTGTACAGTTTGGATATTAAATTCATAAAATCACTAATGAAAATTCAAGTCGGTGTCACCTCCTCCTCCTCCTTTCAGCATCGGAACGTCTGATTGGTCCTCAGGTCTCTGTCTCCACCTGCAGGTCTCCTCAGCTCACACACACACACCTGAAAGCATCCTGAGGCACAGACATGATGACATGACGGTATTTGGGAGGAGACCTAGAGTATGACGCCATGAAGTAATTTAAGTAAAGTACCAGTTCCATTAGTTACTTATGGAAGTATTCATGATTACAATTGTAGTTTATTGTGTGAACACCAAGGCGAGATGTCTGATATGATCATTTTCACACGAGACGTTGTGAGATGTGATTTTAAATTCCTCGTTGAAGTGAAAAGCTGTGTCGGGGGCTCATGAATAAAGGAAAATTGAAAGTGAAATAATAAACGACGATCCGAGTGACAGAAAAAACACAAACTGTGTAAGCAGGGATGTGGGTGCTGCCGTCACAGCGCCAGAAACGCTGGCGATGTCGGTGTTCAGTTCGTGGGGCTTTGTCACAGAAAGAAAGTGTGAGAAAAGAGAGACGGAGCAGGACACCATCACCGACATGGAACATGTCCACCGGGGGTGTCTATCTCTGATGAAAAACCTTCTAACCAGACAACACGTCTGTTCTGACACATCAGACATGTTCAACGAGAACAAGACAAAGAATAAAGAACTGAATCACTATCGATGGTAAATCTGACGTAGATTTCTGTGGAGACGGCCCTGTGTCTGTGGGGACCGAACATCTCTCGTAACCGTCACACCCCTGCATCTGAATGAATGATGATGATGATGATGATGATGATGTGCATTTATGTGTTTGGTGACTTTAAAGCAGTTTGACAGTCGACACATGAAACATCTAAAGCAGTTTGTACTTACATACTAAATACATACACACATACACATACATAAAAACAACCAGTCACAGCTCCAAGTTCTGACTGGGGAATAAACACAAATACATCCCCAGCTTTCAATTCAGTTTGATGACGTTCAGTGTTATATTTAACGATTGATCCTGAACCTTTGAGAAACCTTTAAGAACTGTAAAACACACCAAGTCCTTTGTACACAGAGTTCACAAAGAGATTTCCACAACATTCACTCTTAGTTCAAATGTGTCAGATGATGAGGTCAGAGGTTAGAGGCTAAGAGACAGTAAAGGTAGAATCGTCAGAACATCACCATTCTTAAAGGCAGTGTGCCTTTCCCTCTGACTGGTACAGCTTCCTGTTTAAATAGGATGAGATGAGGTGAAAATTTGACATGACAGAGTGACATGACATCTGGCTCCAGTTCTCCATCTGTGCTAAAACAAACCAACAAACTGATGAAGTTCAAATCCTCAGCTGCTTGTGATACAAACTGTGGACGTGGTGAATGTGTGAGATCTTTACGTTGATGTTCTATACAGCAGTGTATTGCAGTCACTTGACAAATGTAATGTTTTTTGTTGTATTTTTTGTTTTTGTGTTCATTTTTTCTGCTTTAGGATTTTGAGGATTTCCTCTCAGAGGATTTCTTCTCAGTCAAGACCAACATCGTTCCTTTGTTGAGAACTTGACAGAAGCAAACATGACCCACATGTTTGTTGAATCCAGTTTTATTTTATTTTGGGTTTCAGACACTGAGAGATCCTCCTGTCTCTAGGTCATATCGATGTCTTATCATTAGTTTGTCTAGACACGCAGACAAAGACGTTGAAGTTGTTCAGACCAAAAGCCCATTCAAATCTGCTGGATATTGCAATGTTTCCAGAAAAAAAAATGAAAAATGTACTGCAAAACCCCCCAAAATACTACGAAAAGACGACACAAAAAGTTTTTTTGTCAAGTGAATTCAAGATGCTTCATAGTTTCTCCTCCTGAGAAGTTCCATCTCACATGTGGCTCCGGCAGTGAGGATGACGAGTCTGATCAAAGCTGAGGTCCGACTGTGTCAGTGCTGGAACAAACTTTATTCACTTCAGCATCAAGAGTCAAAGCATCTTTTTATTTCATGTTTGAACACAGGCGTCTTCCAGTCTGGATTCAGTCACTGCAGTCAATGTTGCTGACAGAGCGCCACCCAGTGGTCGATGCAGAGCTGGCGTCTTTATTTCTTACCTGTTCAGAGGCAAACAAACCAAAGCTGTTAACCCTTAATAGGGCGAGAAAACATATTTGATCACTTCTATCTCGCTCTATGAATGTAATTTTATAGTTTTGTAGTTTTCTTATTAAACTTATGTTGAGTACATACTACATGCATGTTAACATTTATAAATATTTTAAATAAATATATTAAATATATCATTAAATATATTTAAAATAAATATTTATCTATTTTTTATTTCAATATTTTATAATAACTAGATATGGAAAGTAATTGCTGCATTAAATGATCGATTATTCATTCAATTAATGCAATGAATCAATTCAATTCATTATGAAAAAATTGATCCATTTATTAAAAAATAAACAACACACATGTGTATATAGTTAGATTTGTGAATTTCCAAGTATTTCAATAATAATAATAATAAGTTAAATCATTAATATAATGAATCAAACCAATAGAACAAACAAATTAGCAGCTTTCATCTTTAAATCATTCTGAATGTTTAGAGAATCAATTTCATTTATAATTAATAATAATAATACTTTTATTTATCGCGCACTTTCCATCAGTGAGTTAAAACTAGGAGTGTAAATACAGATATAATAATATTTGAACTAATACTAAAGAAAACACTGACACCAAAGTTAAGACTGCAGAAACACGCTCCAGTGAACAGACGGGTGTTCGTGACATGAAGAGGACGACCCTCATTGACCCTTGACCCTCAAAGTGTCCTCACCTGGGAGCTTGAGCCACTTGGGCACCTTGCCCGGCTCACATCTGTTGGCTTTAGCAGCCCGTGTGTGAGCGGGGGGGTCCGGCTCCGGGGTGCAGACACCTTCACCGGCGGTCTCTGGAGGAGGGGGCCGGTCGTCCGTAGAGACCGTGGAGCTGCTGGAAGGTGTCGGTGACTGAAGCGTGCAGCTGACGGACGGACAGACGGAGGAGAGAAGACAGGTGAAACGGTGACGGGCGGAGGACGGGGCTGTGATGGTCCACACACGTCTGTCTGTCTGTCTGTCTGTCAGAGCTGCTGCTTCATCCACATGTGAGGAGAACAGACTCATCACGTGTCAGTGGAGATTGAGACATTACACACTGGTTTTGTTCGTCATACACAGATCATCAGTGGAATTTATAGAATTTAAAAAAGGGTTTTTGAGTCAGACTGCTTTCACTTCGTTCACCAAATGTCACACTGAGCGGCAGCGTCTCTCCCCCTCTGCTTCACACCAACAATGTCGGAGTCTGAAATTATTATTTGGTTCAAAAACACGTGTTCAGTGTTTGCAGAGCCTCAGCAGCGTTGGACATACACATTTTCAATGAAATCTTTACATTCTCCCCCCTTCCCTCCATTCTATGAACAGTAAATGGTGATTATTATGTTGGCGGTGATCGTGTCGATAAGATTCATGGTGTCATCCCCAGTCAATGTGATTGACCGTTGTGTATTTTAGCTGCTTCACATCTACATGGAGACTGAAGTGGAAGAGTTAAAGACGGTTTCTGTCCACATGGAAACGTCTCCACAAACGTGTCCACACACCTGGCAATGGACTCGTGTGCCTGCAGAGCTGAAACTGTTGACTGTAGGAGCTCCCTCTTCAGGTAGGACTCTGGAGGAGACACACACCATGTTGTCATTCCTACCTCGTCCACTGGGACGTGACGGAACGCACACGGAGGAAGGAAAGAGACACCTGTCGTCACGTCAGAGCCGAAGTGGACCAGAGCACAGGGAAACAGATCCGCCTACGGACAGAAGGGAAGAGTGACGGTCACACACCACCGACGGGCTACGAGGCTACAACGCTACGACGCTACAACGCTACGAGGCTACAACGCTACGAGGCTACAACGCTACGAGGCTACAACGCTACAACGCTACGAGGCTACAACGCTACGGTCCATCAGTGGAGATCAAGCAGTTCACCAAGAACAGGATGAGACCAATGAGACGTTCACCTCCTTCAGGTGAACGTCTACACCGCTACACACCGACTGTATCCAGACACAACCATCCAGTGGAAGACTGACATACACACACAGACACACACTCGTCTCGGACTGAACACTGGGCGGACACAGACACACACACACACAGACACACACTCGTCTCAGACTGAACACTGGGCGGACACAGACACACACAGACACACACTCACACAGACTGAACACTGGGCGGACACAGACACACACAGACACACACACACACACACACAGACACACACTCGTCTCAGACTGAACACTGGGCGGACACAGACAGACACACACAGACACACACTCGTCTCAGACTGAACACTGGGCGGACACAGACACACACAGACACACGCACACACAGACACACACTCGTCTCAGACTGAACACTGGGCGGACACAGACACACACACACAGACACACACTCGTCTCAGACTGAACACTGGGCGGACACAGACACACACTCGTCTCAGACTGAACACTGGGCGGACACAGACACACACAGACACACACTCGTCTCAGACTGAACACTGGGCGGACACAGACACACACAGACACACACTCGTCTCAGACTGAACACTGGGCGGACACAGCTGCTGTCCTTTGATAAACTGGGGGCCGACGTTAGGTCTCAGACTCTGGTCTCTGGTGACCCCTGATGAGGTCAGGCTGGTCTGACAGGACAACGTTTGGGGGCGGAGCTTAGCACACAGACCAATGGAGTCAGCGTAAGATCAATTAGGTCTCCATACAATACTACACCCTCTGACCTTTGACCCTCAGTCAGGGTGAGGAAAACTGCCCCCCCCCCCACACACACACACCCCCGGGGACGGACCGACCAGCAGTCGGTGTTGAATGTTCAGACAAGGAAGGTTCTGTGTGTGTGTGTGTGTGTGTGTGTGTGTGAGCATAAAACGACAATATAAAAAACCTGAGAGGGAACAGAGTGGACCCTGATTGAAGACAGACAGAGAGGCGGCTGAGGGAGGGGGCGCCTACTATCAAAGGGCCCGGAAACATTCCTGACATGACACACTGACACACTAAGTGTGTGTGTGTGTGTGTGTGTGAGCGGGAGAAAGATGCTGATGTGTCCAACTGAAAACTGTAGGTATGACATGACACCAAGAGGATTGACGATTTTGTTTTTGTGTAGTTTTAAGTCCCTGATGGTGTGTGTGTGTGTGTGGGGGGGGGTCATCTACTGTTGACAGGACTCAACAAGCTGCTTTCTGTGTCCCTGTCGTTATACAACATCACACAGATGCTGCACCCTGGAGAAGTCTTCTCCTGGTCCTTACGACCGCTCTGACGCCACTTTTCACGCTCCAGCTCATGACACGTTCCCAAATGGTCATCTAGTCTGGACCCAGTATGTCGTCGGTGACCTGTGGACGAGTGGGAGCAGATCCCGACCCTGGTGACACACGTCATCATGACAACAAACTCAGCATGGTGACGTGTGTGGATCCATCCATGGGTGTGTGTCGACATCAAAGCTGTGTTCATCCCCATGTACCAGTCTGGGAAAAATCTAACCCGGGTGGGGTCAAGGACAGCGACGAGGGCAAACAAGTGTGAGAACATGTGTGTGTGTGTGTGTGTGTGTGTGCTGGCGTGTCCGTCTCTCCCCCAGCTGATCGGGGCGATGGCTCGTACCTGGAACAGGGTGACTGAGGGGTCATCCAGGTTGGTTTTGGGGGGGGTGATGACTGAAACAAAGAGGAACAGGATCCATTTGTCAAAGTGTCAAAACACGTGGGGTGTTTACAAAGTCACATTTCATGAAGGACCGATACTTCTGATACTTCAGTTGAAACTGTATGAATCCAACAGGACATCACCTGTCAACCAGAGAGGAACGTGGGGCTGACCCGATCCGACAGGGACATGGATGTGTTCATATACTGACAGTAGAACATTAGTGTACATTAAACACCTTCTTGTGTTTCCTGGATTTATTGAGTCTCTTTTCTGATTCATTCTTCCGTTAACCGGTCATGTGACCCACTGGTTAATAATCAATGGGTCTGTTTTTCCTCTGATTGATCGTCTTCAGTATTGGTATCGTATCGGAAGTGATAACGTTCTATGGGGACCCCCCTAAAGCAAAACATAGAAATCTAATAACTGACAGTATGTAGTGGGGGAGTCGGTCACTGACCACTGGACACCGACATGGACAAACCTTCTCTGCTGGACTATTAGAAGATTCTAGAAGATGATTCATCTGAGTCTGAGGCCCTCAGTTTGTCTGCTGCTCTCCTTTGCCTCTCTCCCTGTCGCCTTTGTTTCACTCCCAGCTGGTCGAGGCAGAAGGCCTCGGGGGAGGTTTCTCAACCCGTGGCCCGTGGGCCACGACGGGTCCAGCAGCAGACCCACATTAAAATAACTCAACCAGGGAGTGTCTAGTTTCGGTTGTGGTATCTGTTGTGTTTGTTTTGTTGTCACTTGATTGATGCTTGTGTCTTGGTCACATCCTGGTACAAAGAGTAAACAACGGCTCTGAAGACCCCCCCTCCAGTGATGGCCCACTGCTCCATACAGATCCTCTGCAGACCCTTGAGGTTTCAGCTCCCTCCAAAGGAGACCGGCTCCACCCCAGCTGCCCCGGGTGTGTGTCCCATCTTCAGTTCTCTGACTGAGGGAGGGGGGTTGTTCATCATTGCCAGGATGACAATGATGTTCCCATGCTTCACGGTTGGGATGGTACTCATCCTTCTTCTTCCTCCAAACACGTTTAGTTTTGACCAGACAGCTCTATTCGTGTCTCATCAGACCCCGGGACCTCCTCCCATTCCTCCTCTGGATCATCCAGACGGTCTCTGGACACCTGCTGAGCAGGCGAACCTTGATGGAGGGGAGTGCTGTGTGTGTTAGAGAAGGGTTTCTTTGAGACTGTGGTCCCAGCTCTCTTCAGGTCCCTGGGCTGATCCCTCTCCCTTCCTCATGATCACTGATGCCCCACAAGGTGAGATATCACATGGAGCCCCAGACCCAGTGACACTGACCACCATCATGACCAGCATGTGAAATGTTCCACCAGGAGAGAGAACACTCTGGACCACGTTTACACCAACATCAAGCAAGCATACAGAGCTACGCCCCCACATGTGTAAATGTCTGTACTTAGTATGTGTTATACCATCCCAGGAGTTGACTGTGCAATTTACCTCCTCATACCCCCACCCTCTTTAAATTTCACTACCTCAACTATCTGCAATATTTTAACACTGATCTGCACTGTATCTGGAGATGCTGCTCTCAATCTCATTGTACCCATGTATAATGACAATACAGGATTCAATACAGGTAACGAGTGGAGAACAGGAAGAACTAACAGGTTTGTGACAGCTGGAGTCCTTCCTGTATCTCTCATGAATTAATTAAAAATCATACAAAGTGATTTTCTGGATTTTTGATTTAGATTAATCTCCCACAGGTGAAGTGTCCCCGTGATCAAAATCACACACCTCAACCTGATTCCTAAGTGGGAAAACCTGCAAAGCCCTCAGTGTATCCAATACTTCCTCTCCCCACTGTTGGTGCAGGGGAACCAACTTGGCGCACAAGAAAATAGAAGAATGTAAAAATGATCACAATCAGAGGAATGACAATGGACAACATGCATGAAAATGGGAGTTTCAAGATGACAAAAGGATGTAAACCATTACAGCATCATCCCTCAACATCTACAGGTACGATCTGGGCTGGCTTTTCTAGTCACACTGCCCTTCAGACAGGAGATGGGTGACAGGTGACAGGTGATAGGTCCAGTTCTCAACCATCCATCTATCCAGCCACATCCTCCCTATTTTATAGTTAACGGATCATTAACTATACAAATAACGGAACAGTTCATCAAATTTACAGGTACACATCACGTCCCTGTGCATTTGAGGACAAAAAAAAAGAAATAAAACGTTCATGGAAAAACCTTGTAACCCGTGAATGTGAAACGGATGTTTGGAGGATGGATCTGTCTCCACCTGGAGTCATTCCTGAGGTCTCGAAACATCTGATTTGTTTACATGATGACTGAACTGAAAAAAAACAAACAAGTGTGACAGAAGTGACAGGTGACACTTACACAGGTAGAAACGGAGCTGGGGATCCTCCAGGTGACTCCGAACAAAACGCCTCAGCGCCTGAACTGGACACAAAACACATGCACTCCTCTGTCATCATGTGGAGACAGTTGATGCTACGACGGCTGAGATGAATCGGATACCCGCCATTAAAGACCTGTCACAGTATTTGGATCTCTCTGGTCGTAAATGTGGTAACGCTATAACAATCCCTACCAGCTGAACCGTACCCGCTGCACACACACACCTGTCTCCAGGGGCCTGAAGAAGCCCTGTAGGACGTGTCTGTCTGGGAACTGGACCCTCAGGACCACCTGGAGGTGCACATGGAATGGAGTGTCATTGGAGTGTCAACAAACAAACCGTACAGAGATGGTGCATCTACCACTGGAACACACTTTGGGATATCTGTCCATCTTCTTCTTCATCTGTGCTTCCTTCATGGCTTTGGTCATGAGCGGGGCTTCCTCCAGTAACGTCCTGGGACACGACAAACGATTTCAGAGAAACGAGCTGTGAAACGCACAGTCTCAACGTTGGAATCGACCAAAAACAAGTCTGGCTCGTGTGTGTGTGAAAGGCACAGACGGGTCGCTGTGGTCTGAGATAGACACTGATTAGTTTGTCTGGTGGCTGTCAGATGAACGTCCACACACAGCAGGCTTACTCGCTGCTGCCTGGAGGCCATATTTAGAGGCTTTAGTAGTGTGTGTGGTGTCTTCTGGATGTCTCAGCAGCTGCAGCCACATCCAGAGAGCTCAGAGTAAACACAACAAAGAAACACTCCTAAACAAAAGGAAAAGTTCCCCAACAGCAGTAACACTCAGCGTTCTCCCTCTCACCGCTGCCGGGGCGTTCTGCAAGGGGGGTTATACATCGACGTACCACCAGAGGACAGAAAGACACAGACTAATCACTGGGACAAACAAACACCCCCCCGACACCTCCTTCACCCCCTCACCTCTCACTCTGGAGCCGGGCGAACTGTGTCCGCACGTCGTCCACCGTCACGTCAAAGAATTCATCGGGCACATCGGTGTGGTCGTCAGAGCGACGGGAATCCAGGTGGTAGACCAGCGTCTCCCTGTCCACTGGCTGCAGTCAAAGACAGACGGACACTGAACCCTGAGGTCATGTGACAGTCCAGAACCAGCTGACCAGTGTCTTGACAAACCAACTTCAGGGTCAATATGCTTTCCCCTGTTTCTCCTCGTACCAGTGACTGAAATGAAAGAAACACAAGAAACAGGAAACAGGAAGTTAAAGAGCAGGAACCTCCAGGAACGCCACTGTCTCATCCACGTCCTCTGGCTCCTTGGCAGCTGCTTGGAGCTGCAAAAGGAAAGGAAACACATAAGACCCCGGAGCCTCCATGAAGACAGGAACACAACGGCGTCCTGACCTCGGTGGAAGACCCGTGGCTGGATTTGGCTTTCTTGGCTTTGGGTGACGCTCCTGCAGAAGTCAGAGCTGACAGAGACGAAGCAGACGAAGCCGAGGACAGGGTGCGGCCACCTCCAAGACGCTGACCCCCGCCAGAAAAAGGGGTGAATGAAGCTGCTGAGGAGGAGGAAGACGGATGCCAGTTCAGTCCTGATGGCCCAGCGTCCTCTCCGTCCCGCTCCAGTCCCCTTCCAACAGGATCTGCATCCTGTTCAACAGGCAGCGGGCTTGTCCCAGAGGCAGGAGCCGGTGTAGGCAGAGATTCTCTTGGCGGAGCCGGGCTGGTATTTGCAGTTGGCACCTGCACTGCTGCACTTTCCAGATGTGACGGGCTGAATGTGTTCTCCGTGGCAACGGGTGGTGTCGGCACAGCGGTGGGTGCCGCTGCATTCCAGCCGTCTTCTTCACCTGGGACTTTATTCTTCTTGAGTAAAAACCTGCCAGAGTGAGAGAGAAGCAGCATAAACACAGCACGACTCTCAGTAACACACTTTTTTTTTACAACTACGTATCATGTTTGAAATGTAAATCCCACCTGACAATCGCACTTCCACCTGTGAGGCCTAAGGACTTCAGAGTGGTCTTCTTGAGCGCTTCTTCGCCACACACCTACACACAAACACACACACAGGATCTGGATTTCTTACCACACAAGTCACTTTCACCTCCTCGGAAGCTAAAGGAATGACACAGACCTCATCTCTCATGTAAACGCACACTGGGGTGGACCGGCTCTCTGACACACTGGAGAAAGGAGGCAACATGGAGATTAAAGAGCAGGACGACGGTCAAAGACACACAGTAAAACCTTCTTCCACTCCACAACAGTCCCTGGGTCTAATATTCATTTCATGGACGCTCTGAGGATTCGGAGTGATGTCGTTTAATGGAGACGTGATGGCGGCTGGACAGTTGCACCAGCACCTGGGACGGCACAGCTGGAACTATTGAGGAACAGCTGCATGTGTGTCTGAAGGCGAAAACTTCAACGGAATGGTGAGAATCCATCTTATCTCACACAGCGCTACAGTGTCACGTTCTCAACTGGGCAGATGTTTGGTCCTTTGAGTGGCGTACACGTGCATACACCAGCGTTGGGCCTGTGAATGTGCAGACACAAACCTGATCTGGGGGAAGTGAGTCAACACTTCCCAAAGACTCTGTCCACAAGAAAAAGAACCCTGGAGACGGGAGCCGTCCTCCATCTGCAGCGCGATCCGCACCTAGGAGACACACACACACACACACAACCGGAGTTCAGCCTGTGTGAGACTCAACAGTTATTCATCATCCAAATAACACTGCTGCAGTTTGTTTCTTTACAAATACGACTGCTGGAATGCTGCTTATATTGCGTATTTCACTATTTCTTGTATAGTTGTAGCAGCTCTCTACACATTTGTTTTTGTTTTTCTTCTTCCTTTCTACCTCTTCTCTGAAATCCTCCTGACACCACATCAACGGGGACTAGGTTCAGCGCTCCTTCGGCTACTTTTATCACTTTGGTGGTGAGGAGTGGGGCTGAGCGGAGCGCCATCAGCTGTTAGCGAGTCCTGGACACATGAGGGTGAAGGAACATCTCTGCAGATAAAGAACTTTTAGCTCTGCCACCGTCCTCTTTGCCACAGAAATCCTCCTCCGCCGTGCTAATCGGTATTTAAGTTCCACCGTCAGCTGATCAGACCGCAGCGACACTGTTGCTAACAACAGAGGCCAACACCCAAAGGCATTTCTGGAGATCACTGGTGACTTCAACGATGTGAATTTGGACTCGACTATCCCAACTTTCCACCAGTACATGGACTGTCTACACGGGAAAACATGCTAATGTTGAAGACGCATAGAGACGCTGTCCTTCCCCCACTGGGCAGTTCACACCCCAATCTGACTGACTGACACAAGGCTGGACAGGTGATTGGACACGTTTGAGTCAGTGGGGGACAGACTGGACTACCCCTCACACCCCTTTCAGAGACAGCGGAGCTCCTTGTCCACCCAACTCGTTCAGCTCTGCTGTGACAAAGAACGCTAAAGGAAATCACTCTGTTCCCCATCGGTCTGTAACCGTTCATCTCTGAAACACTGGAAACACTCTGGATTGTCAGCTGTACATTCTTTACAACAAACTGCAACATCTTTATATTTTATCTTTATGTTTGACATTTCATTCAAAAAACAAATTCTATTTGTCACTGTTAAATTCTCTTTTTCGATTCTCTGGAATTTGTGTGCCAAGATTTTTCTCTTCTCTTCTTTGTTCTTTGGTTGCTGTAACATGTAAATATCCCTCACAGGATGAATAAAATACTCCGTCATTTTGGTCTATTTCTTTGGTACAAGTGGTTTCTATTTGCTGCTCTTATTTATCTTTTCTATTTTTGATTTT
The DNA here is from genome assembly GCA_901007665.1 of Aeoliscus strigatus. Taxonomy (NCBI): domain Eukaryota; kingdom Metazoa; phylum Chordata; class Actinopteri; order Syngnathiformes; family Centriscidae; genus Aeoliscus; species Aeoliscus strigatus. Next base: position 5,941 of record CAAKHB010007916.1, on the reverse strand, counting down.
GGTTTGTGTGCTGTTTATTTCAACTTTCATATATTTTAGATTCATTCAAACATAAACTGAAATATTCAAGCCATCCTCTTCTAATTTTGATAAATATTGCAAACAGCTCATAAAAGCAAAAGAAATCTTAGATTTCCGATTTATGGAATTTAAACTGAATAATTAGTGGTTATTCAAATCTGACACAGAATAGTGTAACATTTTGAAATACAGAGCTGTTGGCTTGAATTATCAACATGAAAACATTCTTGACACAAAAAATAACGTTTTCCATGATAATCTAATTTGAGATGCACCTGTAGTGTGGATCACAACAACACAGTGTGTACATTTCTCATTTTGTCTTATTCACCTCTTTGCCCACTCTAATATGACCTGTTGTTTTGGATCGCTTCTTATTGATATGTGATAAAAATGATTAAAACAAATGACAGGGATAAAATGGGTTTACGGAAATGCATCGCATGACTGTCGATGTAGTAGTAGTTTGTAGCAGTCATATAATAAAAGTATTAAAATCGAAGCCGTGAGCTGTAACACCTTTCTGTCCAGTAAAAAAAAAAAAATACTGTAGAACTGATTCAACAACGCATGTGGGCTGAAAATTAGCAGAGTGAGTGCTCTTTGAGTAGTTGTCAATGGCCACACAGCAGGTTGGTGTGTGTGTATACGCCAGTCAGGATGTTACCACTCAGGTTACAGTGGGACAGTAACTGGAAATAACTGCTCTGCTGCAACACAAGTGATGTCATGTGGGTTGTTTTTAAAAGATATTATGGGATTCCACCTATTGCTGTTAACAAAACTCAAAATTAATGCTAACAAAGTGTGTGTCCCTAACGTAAGTATGTTCCATGCTCAGAGGGTGAAGGAGGAATTACTGTATGTGTAAACGAGTAAATGAATGAACCATACTTGTTGTGATCATCTGGATGAATCTGATGAACTTACAAAAAATACAAATCAGACATAAAATCCCCCGTTGCACGAGTGAATCTCTGAAAGACACCTGCAGGTTATTGTAACTAACCTGGCTGTCAGAGTCCACCGGCTTCCTCGTGCTTGGCACCATTTCCAGTTTAGCATTGTTGGGCACGTTGGCAAACCTCCACTGGAGAGTGAGGTCAAGAACCGTCCTCTGGAACCTGCAAAAAGGAGTCAGTCAGATAGAGATCTGGGACACCAGCAGGGAACCACTGAAGGAGAACAATAGCTATTCAACACACACACACACACACACAGACACACAGACAGACACACACACAGACACAGACACACACAGAGTAAAAGACATTCAAAATGATAAGAAATGTCTTATCATACACGTAAACACTGTGTTACAAATAATAATGTCCTTGTAGGTCAAACGTTCAACTGTTAGAACACGTTATTAATCTTTCTGCTGACTTCAAACCGTGGTTTTCCGGGTTAAATCCGTGTTTCTTGCAGACGTCCTCCAGCACCTGAGGATGACAAAAGTCACAAGTGACAGGACATTATTGTAAAAACAATCTGAGGCGACTGGCAGACACTGAAAGTGATCCGTCACTGGCTAACTACAGTTAGCCGAAGAAGCTAAAGACAAAATAAGCATGTTTAAAACAGAATGAATCAGACATTCGTGTCGGAAAACACGAAGTGTGCTATTAACACGTCACCTGCATTAGCTGTGTGTTTGCAGACACTTTAACACTTTGTCTTCTCCCATTTGGAGTCAGAACCGTCACAGATGTACCGCTGGCTGCCATACTTTTTGGTGACGTCACCGTGTTTGTTTGAAGAAACTTTATTGGCCTAAAAATACGGAACACTAGACACACCGCCAACAGCGGTTTCTGGAAAGTAGTTCCATCAAGAAAGAGAGCTTTGTTGTCTAATGCTAGCGATACAATGAACCTTTGTGCCCAGGAAACAAAAGAATATACAAATTGGTGACCCCTATATTATTCCGTAGTTTTCTTAGTGTATCTCGTATCTTATTGTATCTTATTTTAAAAGCCAAATTATTCCATGTGTCTTTGGCTGTTGAGAAGGAAGAATCTACGGAAGCCCGAAGAGGTGATGTCGCCATTCTATAATAGTATCACGGGTTATATATTGTACTGTAACCCCACACAAACCCTAAACTGTCTTGAAGTGTAAAATCCATCCATCCATCCATCATCTTCCGCTTTATCCGGGGCCGGGTCGCGGGGGCAGCAGCCCAAGCAGGGACACCCAGACTTCCCTCTCCCCAGAAACCTCCTCCAGCTCTTCCCGGAGAACCCCAAGGCGTTCCCGAGCCAGCCAAGCGACATAGTCACGCCAGCCTGTCCTGGGTCTTCCCCGGGGTCTCCTCCCGGTGGGGCATGCCTGGAACACCTCCCTCGGAAGGCGTCCAGGGGGCATCCGATACAGATGCCCGAGCCACCTCAGTTGGCTCCTCTCGATGTGGAGGAGCAGCGGCGGCTCTACTCCGAGCTCCTCCCGGGTTACAGAGCTCCTCACCCTATCTCTAAGGGAGCGCCCCCCCACCCTGAGGAGGAAACTCATTTCAGCCGCTTGTATCCGAGATCTTATTCTTTCGGTCATGATCCAAAGTTCATGACCATAGGTGAGGGTAGGAACGTAGATTGACCGGTAGATCGAGAGCTTCGCCTTTCGGCTCAGCTCCTTCTTCACCACAACGGACCGGTACAGAGACGCATTACTGCGGCCGCTGCACCGATCCGCCTGTCAATCTCACGCTCCCTTCTTCCCTCACTCGTGAACACGACCCCAAGATACTTAAACTCCTCCACTTGAGGCAAGGACTCTCCTCCAACCCGGAGGGGGCAGGCCACCTTTTTCCGGTCGAGAACCATGGCCTCGGACTTGGAGGTGCTGATTCTCATCCCGACCGCTTCACACTCGGCTGCGAACCGCCCCAGCGCATGCTGAAGGTCCTGACTCGAAGGAGCCAACAGGACAACATCATCCGCAAAAAGCAGAGATGAAATCCGGTGGCTCCCGAACAGGACCCCCTCTGGTCCCTGGCTGCGCCTCGAAATTCTGTCCATAAAAATAATGAACAGAACCGCTGACAAAGGGCAGCCCTGTCTGAGACCAACATGCACCGGGAACAGGTCCGACTTACTGCCGGCAATACGAACCAGGCTCCTACTCCCGGCGTATAGAGACCGTACAGCCCTTAGCAAAGGGCCCTGATCCCATACTCTAGGAGTAGCTCCCACAGGATGCCACGAGGGACACGGTCGAACGCCTTCTCCAAGTCCACAAAACACATGTGGCCAGCGGATCCAACTTACCACCAGGTGGTGATCAGTTGACAGCTCAGCCCCTCTCTTCACCCGAGTGTCCAAGACATACGGCCAGAGGCCAGATGACACAAATACAAAGTCGATCATTGACATCCGGCCTAGGGTGTCCTGGTGCCACGTGTGCTTATGGACACCCTTATGCTCGAACATGGTGTTCAATGGGGAAAACTCCAACACATGGCGACTAAGCTGGGGAGCTATAAGCAAGCCCACACCAGCCCGTCGCCTCTCACCGCGGGCAACTCCAGAATAGTAGAGAGTCCACCCTCTCTCAAGGAGTTGGGTTCCGGAGCCCAAGCTGTGCGTGGAGGTGAGCCCGACTATCTCTAGCCAGTACTGCTCAACCTCCCGCACAAGTTCGGGATATGGGGGTTGGAGTATTCAAAATACCCCAATGAGAGATGAGAGTTACAACAAGGACGCGCACGTCGCCCGGATTGGCATCACGGGGGCCCCACCCTGGAGCCAGGCCTGGGGTTGGAGCTCGTGGGCGAGCGCCTGGTGGCCGGGTCTCTGCCTACGGGACCCAGCCGGGTACAGCCTGAAGAAGCGACGTGGGCCCGCCTTCCTGTAGGCCCACCACCCGCAGGAAGGCTCAGAAGGGGCCGGTGCAATGTGGTTTGGGTGGCGACCACGGGCGGTGGCCCCGGCGACAACGACTCTGGCAGAGGAAAAGCCTCACTGGTGGAATGCCAACATGGTGTAAGAACCTCTTTGAATGTGTTGTTTCACATGTGTAACACCAGCACATCATCCTATTCATGTTATTGATTAAGTGATGAATGTCTGTAGCTTTCCGTGATATGTTCACCACGACATTGACACGCTGATACACCTGATCCAGATTGTGAGTGTTTCTATCAGTAACCCTGCTTCTCTCCTGCAGGTTCATCCCGTACTGCTTCAGCGATGTGTGGAGTGGTGTCACCCCAAAAAACAATCACAGTAAGACAGGAAAAAACACTGACTGCAGGTGTTCAGTGATCCAACCAGTGGTTTTTACTACTGTCATTATATTTTTTCATATCCCGTGCCTAACTGAACCATTTCCATCCTAACAGGGGACAGAGAGCTGGTGTCCCTGCTTTCGCCATACTGACTTCTGTCAGGCCCTGTCAGGCCCTGTCAGCCCGATTTCAGAAACCTGTTTTTCAAAGACTCTGAGTTCAAGGGAGAGGACGGCGGTGCTCCTCTCAGCCCTGCCCGAGCAGGGACACCAACTCTCTGTCCCCTGTTTGTACCATTTTTTTCAACTCACATGAGAACCGGCCGAACACAGGCTGAACAGCCAGAGGCCAGTCCCAGAACAGTGCCTGGAACAGAAAATATTGGTATCATCAGCCAATTAGACAAATGTCTGTGGGTTTGACACTCATAAATCATTTGTAGATGATATAAAACGCTTTGGACCCAGTAGAGAACCATGTGGCACACTGCATTCAGTGTTCCTCTTTCAACAATTATTTGCAGTCTATAGCTTTTTACCCAGTTCCAACCTCTCTAATGCCATACGGTTCCAGTTTATTGGTAAAATGTCATGACTTATGCTTTCCATAGATCTATGAAAAATCACGTGTAGGCATGTTTTGTCTATGTAATGTTATTCCCTCTGTTAGTTCCATTTGTGTCATAGATATTGATCTGCTTGTCCAATATATTGACATATTGACTCTCCACTGAAGGTTTGTGTGATTCAACGCCATTGTCAAGTCTCTCTGCAAAAATTCTTTCAAGAATTATAGAAAAATGAGAGAGTAAAGAAACAGGCCTGTAATTTGTGAACACCCTTTTTGAATACATTGACATTACTTCTGCTTTTTTCATTTTATATGGAAATTTACCAGATTGAAGTGACAAGTTGCAGATATGTGTTAGGGGATCATCATTGTTTTCCTTTTCATTCTATAGTATGCATATGCTGAGTCAATCCGATCTGTGGAGGTCTCGCTTTGGCATTTTCCTCTAGTTTCTGTTAAGTAATTTCTTTGAACTGCTTTCAGAAACATATCATTTCGGTGTCTTTCCCACAGGCTGGCAGTATCTGCCCCTCCTGTTTATTCTGGATCCCCACACTGACCAAGAATTCATTGTTACTGTGAATATTGCTTCAAGGTGCTTGGAGAAATAGTGCTTATACGTGTTTTGTTGGGACTGTAGCAATAACCCAGTTTTGTTCATGGGCAGCACAGGGGATCTTTTAGATTCAATGGATCATGTCTCTGCGCACAAAGGAAACAGGCAACAATGAGTTTTAAGATATGTATTTATTGACTAAATACTAATAACACAGAAATAATAATAAAATGACAAAACACAAGACAAACAAAGAACAGACACAGAATGTAAAAGAAGACAAAAGGTAAACTCATGGTGATGGTGATAGGAGAAAGTTATTGATCAATAATTAATCCCTTAATAACTGAACTAATCACTAACCTATCGTATGTGAGAATCGCTGCTGATGAGCAGTGTGTGTGCGTGTGTACGTGTGTGTGTGTGTGTGTGTGTGTGTGTGTGTGTGTGTGTGTGTGTGTGTCAGTTACTGGACTTTTGACATCAACTCTTATGAGCAGCTCAGAGATGTAACAGCCTACTTGACTTCAGGAGCTGAGGCTGGGACCCAGTGATGCTGGATTCTGCAT
>CAAKHB010007915.1:64927-79382 GCA_901007665.1 Aeoliscus strigatus | reverse complement strand
TGTCGGCGTAGCCCCCCACCACGGAGATGGCCCGTCCCGTGATGACGGGAACTTTCCTCTTGATGAGCGGGTCCTTGGCGCCACAGTCGTCCTCCTCGTCCTCCTCTTTGCTCTGGTCCTCTCGGAGTCGGCACTGCTCCAGTCCTGAGACGCAGGGGCACACACGTACCGGATCTACTGAGGATCTACTGAGGTACTGGATCCACTGAGGCACTGGATCTACTGAGACACTGCATCTACTTCTTCTGATCCTGGTTCTGGTTCTGGTGTCACTCACCTGGGCCGATCCCTGCCGCCGTCATCTGAGTGGCCATGAGCCTGGCTAAGTGTTTGATCTGGGCGCCGGTGCCCGCCGACTCCACCGGCGTGTACGTGGCCTGGAAGGACGCCGGCATGACGTCGGGCAGGTACACCATGCTGATGAGCACCTGCAGGAGGAGACGACGGAGGTCAGAGGTCACATGATCACGTCATACACCGGCCAACGGCCACCACTCACCAGGTTTGCGACGTTCTCAGCGTTGAGCAGCGGCGACAGAAACTCGGCTGTGAGGTCGATGGCCGACTGCGCACCGGCAGCCGCAGGAGGTTTGGGGGCCGACAGGGGGGGCGGGTCCTCTTTGTCCTCGTCGTCTTCCATCAGGGACGGTTCTGTGTGTGACCAGGAGTCAGATTCACTAAACCTTCCTTTGAGGTACACCTTTGTGTACAAAAAAAAAATCTTCCTTCATGTCATTTTTTTCCCTAATTTCAATCTTAAGAACAAAAAAGTGGTATTCTCCTGTTCAAATCATGTTCTTAAGCAATATTTCAACTTCATACGTTTTTTCTCAAGACAGAAAATTAAGAATAAATGAAAACAAAGTTCTCAATTTGTTCTGAACTCTTTTTTGACCTCCTCGTCTTATCATTCAGGGAAAAGCCTCCAATATCATATTTTGTAATTAATTCTAGACACCGACATGAACTTGTATTTTTGTTTTTGTTTGGTGTCGGGTCAAGAGCCTCTGGTTCATGTCCGTGTCGGGTCATCACTCGTTATTGCCTTCAGTAGTTTTCCCTCAATTGTTTTGTAGATGCAAGCCCAATTTCTTTGGGAAGTTTCCCTTCTTTCTCTTTGATTTCCTACGTGACCATCTGACTGTGGACTCATTGGCTCATGTCATGTATATTCATTCATCACACAGGCCTATTTTAAAAGGGTTGTAAGTAGGAAAAATGAAGAAATTTGTTCTTAAGAAAATATTGGGGAATTGCACTTGTGAACTTCTTAATTTACATCTTCGGATCTGAGTGACACTCACCCATCTTCACCTTCTTGCCCTCTGTGTACTGTTCGTGGCGCGGCCGTTTGCGCTGCTCACGCGGCGCCGGCGTGGACCTGCTGATCTCGCTCTGGGGCATCCCCAGGTCCAGGAGCAACGTGCTGATCTGACTCTGGAACTCCAGGCTGCCTGGATGCTTGAGAACCGCCACCAGGTGAAGCTTCAGATTCTTCCTCACGCTGCTGACCTGAGACTTGGCCAGCGTGGGCGGCAGGTTGGCTGGAAGGACCGAGGGTACCATATGTTTACACGCGGACATCACCAAGGCCTGCGTCACTCTAAGTGTGGCTTCGACTTTGGCCGACGAAGTAGAGACAAGCTGAGGAGCTGGTCGAGAAGTTCAGAAAAGTGCTATCGAAGACAGACATACCAATTTCTTACCATTTTAAAGTTACAATTCCGTGCTCAAGCTCAATATAAAACTCTGTTAAAATGACATATTGTCAGACATTTTGACTTTTTTTTGCTCATATCATGCAGCCCTCATGCTCTGTGCATGTGATGGAGGAATAGTAGCCATATTCTCACATGAAATTTGTATTAGTTGAGACGATGCTCAAACACATTTTACGCAAATCGGTTTAAATACCCTGAAACCAAATGTTTGAAGTCCAGGTTTATTGCTGCTCCTGCTCAAACACTCACCGTGCAGCGTCTCATACGCCTGCACCACCTTGGACATGAACATGGGGCGCTGCCGGGCGATGGTGGCCAGAGACCCCAGAGCGGTGGTGAGGTTGATGCTGGAGATGGCTGGATGGACCATGAACGTCAGGAGTTTGTCCAGCGCCACCTTCCCCTCGTCACACAGGACATCTGCAAGAACACGTGTCAGGTTACAGTCGTCCAGCGAGCGTCAGTGCAGCAGGCTGTCATACCGCAGCGGATGTAGGGGTGATCTTTGGGGACTTTGTCCAGACTGATGTCTCCTTCCTGTCGTTTGGGAACATCGGAGTCCGTCGTCCTGGGCGACAGAGTGATAATGAGGGATTCGGTGAACTTGATAGCATGAGTACGCACGCCGTCATTTTCAGAGTCCAGCAACGCCAGAACATCTCCTTTCATCTGGGTGACCATGTCCCAGCACGCCTCCTGCATCTCCGACACGGCTTTGGCTCGCACCAACCACTGACGGCAGACAAGAGAAGACGCTCAGCAACAGGACGACGTGAGGACAGAGACCATCGCTGGACCTCCGCTACCTGCAGAGTCACTTTGTAGAGCTGAGTGAGGGTCAGAATGGCTTTTTTCACCACGTTCACGCTTTCGTCTCTCAGCAACATGTTCAGGTTCGCAATGAGTCTCAGAACCAGCTCGTTGTCCCTTTTACTGCGGGAGAGACAGGAAACGTTACACACACATATACGTGCAAATACACACACACACACGCGCACACACACCACCTCAAGGACCCACCATGCCTCCTCGATGAAGCCGATGACAAACTTTCGGACTTCTATAGATTTGTCCGTCTGAAACGCGATCATCTCCTGCAGTGAACCAGGAGGATATTTTCACTCTCAGTTACGTCTGATAGAATTTAAATGTGACAACACTTACGTCCAGGAAGTTGTCCAGCAGAGATGGATCCTTGTTGATGATCAGCTCCTGGACCTGAAAAGAAGATGGACAGAAACAGTCACACACCAACCAGAGCGTGTGTGTGTCTCTCATTCCTCTGATCGAGCTCCTACAACAGGAAAACGAATTTCAAAGCACAAACCTGCTTGAGCACCATCAGCTTTTCATCCGTCGGTATCAAAGCAGCCTGGTTGAGGAGCTCCACCACCTGGGGAGAAAAAAAAAATTTGACTCAGTTCTTCAGCACTTGACGGGAAACACACACATCAATCTGAAGACAGACAGAAGGTGAATTTGTGTGGGATCAATGAGGTTTTTTCTTCTTCGTCTCCTAACTTGATCTTCTAAAAAAAAAAAAAAAAAAAAAAAATCACCCAAGCGTCTCAGGGTCGACTTTGTGTTTCGGAGAAGGACATGCACCGACTTCTGAAATACACGTGAGGCCTGTTTAATACGTTACTGTGCAGTTATAACACTGTGTATGTGTTTCATTCACTGTCTTGTCTACATCTGGCTGCATCTGACCATATCTGTGAACACGGGTGTAAACAGGAGGGAAACATCAAACCTTTTCACTCGTTGTCATCTCAACTTCACGGATGGGAGTTTCCCCCTCCTCCAAAGAAAACTCCATGATGCCGGAAGGTTTCTTTCACTGTGGATGAAATATTCATAAAAACACCTGTCAGAATCAACCACCATATATCACAATGACGCTGACGTGTGTGAATCTTAATATAGCTTCTCCAACTAAAAAAATAAATGTCCAGATTGTGTCCTGACACCCCCCGTTAATGTTATTATCATTAATATTCTTAAGTGAGATTCTTCACGTTTTAGATCCACTTCGTGGCTAAAGCTAAAGTTAACACGCTAACATGCTAACAACATGCTAACACTTGGAGTTGTTTACAATATGACAAATACTTCTCCTCTGGTTTCCTCCGAACAGAATTGCGTAGCCGACGTGACTAACCATTGAAATCGTAGGTTTAATTCATTCTGAAGGAAATAAGGAGTTCATTCGCATGAAATCAGTAGCTATTGTCTGCATCAGTCGTCTTCTGGTCGGTGTTGCTGCTATAGCTGCTTCCGCGGTTTTTCTTCTTCTTCTCTAATGTCGGGTGGTTTCTGCTCTTTGCTGCAGCTACCGCCGCTTCCTGCTCCGGAGTCTTTTCAATTCCCGTTCTCTCCCCACAACATCGCGGTCAGGTGTACCATAACGACCGTATGTGTACTATAATGTGGCCCTCTGCACGATGTCCGATTAGTATTCATCCAAAAAGCCAAATGTACATTAATTCGATCATCCGGTGGTCGTACCAGTCAGTCACCCAGGCTCATCCATCAACATTTTGCACCTCAAACGTAGTAGTGTCCCTGGAAATGCTGCTCAAGCTTTACAAGCTTGTATCGGAGCGACAGTGTCAGACACATTTCGAAGCAGGGCACATGACTGTTACTCGGTTCTGATGGGTGCGATCATTTCCCTTTAAATACGGGACTTTTGTGTCTTGTGACTGAAAAAACTTGAAACAACAGAAAGAAAACTGATTATTCAAATAAATCAACGGGGTTGTACCTCCTCCGGTACAGTAGGTGGCAGCAGGTCAGCAAGTGAAAAACACAGAAGAAGACTGCTGTCACTTCAACTGACGTCACTTGAATGCGTACCGGAGTTCTGTTGACAACTGATACACTGTCAATAAAACAATCGAAAAAACCGGAATAATATCGATCTTTCAGTAGAACATGGAAAGTACAGTAAGTCACTGCACAAACAAATGAGTTTGTGTCACATTCACGTACATTTAGCATCTGAATGAACTATTTTTCTGCACCACGTTAGCGCTTTGCTAGCTGAGCCACAAATAACTCTTGTTCATTTTAAACCGTGTATGGTTCCGAACGTATGGTTCTTCATTAGGTATTTTTCCTGGATTCATGTCTAAATGTACTGGAGGCGAACTTCCTCAGGTAGCTACAATACTGGTACGTTCACGTCCTAGTTGTACTTCATATTACTGCGTGTATCGTGCACAGTACTGTGTGTATCATGTACAGTACTACGTATATCGTCTGACTTACTTTGACCTTATTACCAGCCCACATTAACTCTGTCCTATTCTGTTTCTGAAGGGAAACTGAGGCTGGTTTGACCGTCAGGACATCACGACGTGTGTGTGTTCATGAGGCGGGGGGGCTCTCAGGGCAGTTCCCAGAGCAGACGTCTGTTGCTCGGGGTGCTGATCCTCCTGCTAGTGGACGTCATGTGGGTGGTGTCCTCGGAGCTGACAGCGGTGAGGATTCACGCCCACGCACTCGCTCGCTCACTGCTGCACCAAGCTGCAGCTGCTAATGTTCTGCAGAGCTCCTGGTGGAATGTTCCAAGTGTTTGAAGCAGCATCTTGTTTGTGAGAGAGACGGAGCAGGAAACCGTTGTGTGTCTCCTCTCTGCAGTACGTCTTCAAGCAGCAGGACTACAACAAACCCTTCTTCAGCACCTTCACCAGAACCTCCATGTTTGTCCTCTACCTGCTCGGCTTCCTGCTGTGGCGCCCGTGGAGGCAGCGATGTGCCAGCTCGCTGACACGCCACCGCGTCTCGTTTGTACGTCGTCACAGATTCTCAGGCGTATTCCACCATGTACTACCAGTACTAGGACCAGTACCAGTACTGATATTTGATGGAGCAAACGTTGTCTGAGGGACCTGAAGGTGAAACCTGCTCATTTCACACAAAGCAGCAGGTGAAACAACGTGGCAGTTAGTGATCGACAGAGTTTGAGTGATTGAAGTAGCTGCACATCCTGGTCCTGGAGAAACACACACACACACACACACACACACACACATACACACACACACACACACCCCGATGAACAAGTTGGCAGTTTGTTTGTTATAAAACAATCGTCTCTTGCAGTTTACGGACTCAGGGGCGAACTTCACGCAGGGCGCCGGTGAAACGACTGCAAGCTACAGTCTGGTGTGTACTTGTACTGCATTCTGTGTCTGTCTGTGTGTACTTGTACTGCGTTCTGTGTCTATGGTGTGTACTTGTACTGTGTTCTGTGTCTGTCTGTGTGTACTTGTTCTGCATTCTGTGTCTATGGTGTGTACTTGTATCTGTGTTCTGTGTCTGTCTGTGTGTACATGTACTGCGTTCTGTGTCGTGTGTGTACTTGTACTGCGTTCTGTGTCTATGGTGTGTACTTGTACTGCATTCTGTGTCTATGGTGTGTACTTGTACTGCCTTCTGTGTCTATGGTGTGTACTTGTACTGCCTTCTGTGTCTATGGTGTGTACTTGTACTGCGTCGTGGACAGTGATTGGTCTCTGTCCTCTGGTCTCAGAGCGAGCCTCTCTACGTCCCCGTCAACTTCCAGGACGTGTCGTCTGAGCAGCCCGTCGACTGTCGATCCTGTGAGTAAGAGAGCATCACCTCCTGTCAACGTTCCTTCGAGCGTCACGTCAATAAAACAAGTCTGTCTCGGTCCGTCCGCGCAGCGTCCAGGAAGCAGCGGGTGCGTTTCAGTCACATCATGGAGGTGCGTCAGCTTCCATCCGCTCAGGCTCTGGAGGCCAAACTGTCGCGGATGTCCTACCCAGCTGCTCAGGACCACAAGGCGTCGCTGCGTGTGGTGAACAGGTTGACTGTCACTGACGTGGCCAAGATCAGCTTCTTCTTCTGCTTCGTGGTGAGTTTGTCACCATGGAGACGCAGTGAGACATGGGCGATGAAATAATTCTAGTTAATACAATGAACGATATGAACAAACAAACATCGCTCACTCTCACACACACACACACACACACACTGCGTGTAACAATGACTCTTCTTCAGTGGTTCCTGGCCAGCTTGTCCTACCAGGAAGCTCTGTGCAACACGCACGTCGCCATCGTCAACATCCTGTCTTCCACTTCAGGTGACCCTACACACACACACACACACACACACACAGGAGACATGTGACAGGTGTTTGTGCTGATCAGCCGTTTCGTCTCCTCGTCACCCTCAGGCCTGTTCACGCTGATCTTAGCCTCCATTTTCCCCAGTAACAGCAGCGACAGGTTCACGCTGTCCAAACTGCTGCTGGTGCTGCTCAGGTACTGTCACTCATTCACCGTGTCACTCACTCACCCCGTCACGTGTTTTCGTCATGGAACACATGTTGGAACTACTGCATGAGCTCAGTGACGCTGATGTTCACCTACCTGTGCGCTGCAGCGTTGGTGGCGTCGCCCTCGTCAGCCTCTCCAGCCCGGACGGTCCTGATGAGAGCGCTGTTGTAGGTGAGCAGGAGGACTACCTGAGTATTATCTGTGTACTGTCTGTGTGTTATATGTGGGTCTGTGTACTACCTGTGTTGTACTCTGTTCCTTCACCTGCAGGTTCTCTGTGGTCGCTGGCGGGTGCAGTCCTGTACGCCGTCTACATCGTGATGATTAAGAGGCGTGTGGATGGAGAGGAGCAGCTGGACATTCCCATGTTCTTTGGTGAGCAAACACCTGTCACCTGTCCAGTGTCACCTGTCACCTGTCACCTGACAGCGTGTGTGTCTGTGTGTGTGTGTGTGTGTGAGACAGGCTTTGTGGGTCTGTTCAACCTGCTGCTGCTGTGGCCTGGTTTCCTGCTGCTCCACTACAGCGGGTTTGAAGTGTTCCAGTTCCCCAGTCAGCTGGTGTGGACCTACATCCTGGTCAACGGCCTCATCGGAACCGTTCTGTCCGAGTTCCTGTGGCTCTGGTAAGAACACCTCCTCTGACTGTTCCTCTGACTGTTCCTCAGTACGTTCCTTTGAATGTTCCTCTGACTGTTCCTCTGGCTGTTCCTCTGATTGTTCCTCTGAACGTTCCTCTGACTGTTCCTCTGAACGTTCCTCTGGCTGTTCCTCTGACTGTTCCTCTGAACGTTCCTCTGACTGTTCCTCTGAAGGGGCTGCTTCCTCACGTCGTCCCTCATTGGGACCTTGTCTCTGAGTCTCACCATCCCCCTGTCCATCTTGGCGGACATGTTCCTGCAGAAGGTCAGTTCGAACCTTCTCCTTTACTTCTTTCTTACATTTTGATCATGTGGCGTTTCTTCAGTGTTTCACCTTTGTGGCCACAGGTTCGTTTTTCATGGTTGTTTTTTGTCGGAGCGGTTCCAGTCTTCCTCTCGTTCTTCATCGCCACGCTCCTGTGTCATTACAACAACTGGGACCCCGTCATGGTTGGAGTGAGGAGAGTGTACGGACTCGTTTGCAGGAGCCAGCGTGTGCACAGGTACTAACACCTGACTGATACTTGACATCTGACACCTGACTGACACCTGACTGACATATGACTGACTGACTGACACCTGACTGACATATGACTGACTGACTGACACCTGACTGACATCTGACTGACATCTGACTGACACCTGACTGACATCTGACTGACACCTGACTGACACCTGACTGACATCTGACTGACACTTGACTGACACCTGACTGACATTCTGACTGACATCTGACTGACACCTGACTGACACCTGACTGACACCTGACTGACACCTGACTGACACCTGACTGACATCTGACTGACACCTGACTGACATCTGACTGACTGACTGACTGACACCTGACTGACATCTGACTGACTGACTGACACCTGACTGACATCTGACTGACACCTGACTGACACCTGACTGACATCTGACTGACACCTGACTGACACCTGACTGACACCTGACTGACACCTGACTGACACCTGACTGACACCTGACTGACATCTGACTGACATCTGACTGACACTTGACTGACATCTGACTGACATCTGACTGACACCTGACTGACACCTGACTGACACTTGACACCTGACTGACGGACACTTTACATCTGACTGACATCTGACTGACACCTGACTGACATCTGACTGACTCCTGACTGACTGACTCTTGACATCTGACTGACATTTGACTGACATCTGACTGACACTTGACATCTGACTGACACCTGACTGACACCTGACTGACATCTGACTGACACCTGACATCTGACTGACACCTGACTGACACCTGACTGACACCTGACTGACACCTGACTGACACCTGACATCTGACTGACATCTGACTGAGATCTGACTGACACATGACTGACACCTGACTGACACCTGGGTGGTGATGTACGGCTCACAGAAGCTCCTCCCAGTTCCTTCTCACAGAAGCTGCCGTGATCTTCTGTTGCTTCTTTGTCTTTGTGATCCAACAATAAGAACAATAAAGACAATTCCCTGTGCGTCCTCTGGACAGTGAACTCCTTCTCGTCCTCAGAATGTCCTCAGACAAGGAGCTGTGTGAAAGTCTCATTTCTCTACAAACCGTCTCCACACACGACAGAAGCTGGTTTTCCTGACCGACTGTTGCCGAGTGCGTGAAGGGTTCGTCAGCAGATGATCACACAATCCTCACGTTCATGTGTGAGTGAACATCACATCTGCTCCTCTCCCCTGTTTCAGGTCCTTGACGTGGCTCCATCTCCGTCAGCAGCTGCTATTTATTTTCTAAAAGTGTCCTTCTCTGTGTGTGTGTGTGTGTGTGTGTGTGTTTAATAAAATATGTACAGAAAGACGGATGTCCTCTGGTGTTGTAGCAGACGAGTGACAAACACTGGGTCAGTGTATTTGTTTCCTCCGGACAGTTTATGAAGCTGTGGACATGTGAACGTGTCACATCTGCTGCTTCACCAGAACATTATTTAACAGAACATGTAAAACTCTGTCGTCAATGTCTCTTATTAGCTAACTTACCTCAACTTAAACTTTAAGTTTGTTCTGATAAGAAGCTCTATAGTGTTTGTGTGTGCGTGTGTGTGTGGGTGGGTGGGACGTCAGAGGACGTAGGTGGGTGGGGGGGGGCAAGAGGACGTTAGTGGGACGTTGCCGTCATTTTGAGGAAGACGCTCACAGGAGTTGGACATGGTTGGACTGTGAGACGAGGCGAAGATGACAGACTACCTGAAGTATGTATCCTTGAAGTCCTTTGCAGTACTGTATGTGTGTACTTTGAAGTATTTGTACAACGGACAATGAACCCGCTGTGGACTGTGACCGGCAGCTGATAACTGAGGAATCCAGTGGCGGCGCCATGAGTCAGCAGGCAGCAAGTGAGACGGACTGGAGACAGCTGGAACCCGACGTCCCGGTCAAAGTGGTCCTGACGCTGGTGTATGGTCTGATCCTGCTGACGGGGATCGTGGGTAATTCTGTGACCATCAGGGTGACGCACATGCTCAGGCACAATGGCTACCTACAGAGGAACGTGACGGATCACATGGTCAGCCTGGCGTGCTCCGACCTGCTGCTGCTGCTCGTCGGAATGCCGGTGAAGATGTGCAGCGCCATCTGGTTCCCGTTCACGTCTGCGTCCGGCGACGCGTCCTGTAAGATCTACAACTTCCTGTTTGAGGCCTGCAGCTACGCCACCATCCTCAACGTGACCACGCTGAGTTTCGAGCGCTACATGGCGATCTGCCATCCTTTCCGCTTCAAAGCGTTGGCGGGAAAACTCACGTCCGGCCTCATCGCCTTCGCCTGGCTGCTGGCGGTGCTGGTGGCGCTGCCGCTGCTGGTGGCGACCGGACAACAAGGTCACATCCCTCCGCGGTCGGACACCCCCGTCCAGAATCTGACCTTCTGCACCAACCTGAGGGAGCGGTGGCTCATGTACCGAGTCAGCGTGTTTGTGGCCTTCGCCGTCTATGTGACGGCGTTGGTGTGTGTGGCGTTCATGTGCCGAGCCATGATCCAGGTGCTGCGCACACCTGTGATGTCATCAGACGTCAGCGGAGCTCTGACTGCCGACAAACGGCAAAACAACAGACTGAAGACGGCCAGAAAACAAACCATCGTTTTTCTGAGTTACGACACACACTTTTATTCATTTGTATCATTGGTCCGTAAATCACGTTGTTGCTGTTGTTGTTGCCGGTGGTGGTAGTGTGTGTTTGTATGTGTGTGTCTAATTGTGTGTGATCACCGTAACTAATGTTGTTGTTGTTTTTGGTGGTGGTGGTGGTGTGGTGTGTGTTTGTATGTGTGTGTCTTATTGTGTGTGATCACTGATCCGTAACTAATGTTGTTGTTGTTGTTGCTTTTGTTGCTGTTGGTGTGTGTCTGTGAGTGTGTGTGTACAGAAATGCATAAAAACACTTGGGTTGTCTTCCCTCAGTTCTCATCGTTGGATCGTTGATGGTATGCTGGCTGCCCAATCAGATCCGTCGTCTTATGACGGCGGCGGTGCCAAAGTCTCACTGGACGCCGTCGTACTTCCGCAGCTACGTGACCCTCCACCCCGTCGCTGACACCTTCTTCTACCTGAGCTCAGTGGTCAACCCTCTTCTGTACAACGTGTCCTCTCGACAGTTCCGGGACGTCTTCGTCCAGGTGCTGCGCTGCCGCCTCACCATCCAACACATCAACAAACGCACTGTGCACGTTTCCCACGAGGAGCCTTTTCACGAGCAGCGGCGCCTTTCAAAGTGACAGAGATGAGTACCCACAGGTGACAGACCGACACACACACACACACACACACACACACACCTACTCACTCCAGTACAAAGACTCAGTGGTCGTCCATCCATCCATCCATCATCTATCCTTCAGTTTGTCCTCCTTTAATACTGCAACTGTGAAGTTGCAGTACTACTTATGCATAATAAATCATGCTTCATGCAAACAATGTGTCGTACATCAGTAATACATCAGTATTAAGAGTTCTACATCAGTACTACATCACTATATTAGTATTGGGTCGGTACTACATCAATATCCGTATCACATCATTACTGATGAGTATTACATCAGTATTACATCAGAGGCTGATATGGACGCGGTGATGTCACAGAGGATCTTTGTCTTCAAACTGCAGGAAAATGTTCAGGTGAATAAATAAACGCAGGTTCAGTGTTGTGCTGAAATATTTTAATTCTACAGTTCAAACCAACAAACATCATGGTACTGGGATAGGAGTACTAGTAGAATGAAGAACAAGTAGTGCAGTGAACGTGACATTATCAGTGTACAAACAGAGTAAATATCAGAAAAATACTATTGATTATGGAAGTTTAACACAACATGCTCCATCACCCATCGACTGGCGGTAAACGCTACTTGCTGCCGCGTACAACTCACTTCACAGGTATGTGTGTGTGCTGCAAGGACTACAAGTACTACCGTCAGCGTGTACTTGTATCTGATGTACTGATCCAGAGGAGGTAAATACTGTGAAATTGACAGAACCTCCTTCAGTCCGCGAGCGGCAGCAGGAGACATGACGAGGACTCAGACGAGGACGGACGTGGACACGGAGACGTCGCTCAGCCACACGAGGACACGAACTGTCGAGGGCGTCTAATTTAAAACTGACGAGAGGAAAATATTTGGCTTCATTCTCAGATGCTGAAGAAGGTGTTTTTTACAAAGACTCCACATGTGTTTGAGGTCACATTTGACCTCAAACCACCTGGTGATGTCACAGACCAGGTAGCGACCGCCTCAGTCGTCCATCGGTGTTCACACAGATTTCAAACGTACAAAGATTCTGAGGTTCGTTGAGGTCAATGCATCAGTGAAAGTGGAGTGTGAGGTTCTAGGGTTCTGGGCTGTGGGGTTCTGGGTTTCTAGGGTTCTAGGTTCTCGCATTCTCAGGTTGTGGGTTTCTAGGGTTCTAGGGAAGTGAGTTCTGGTCTTGGAGTCCACAGCGTCTGTCAGAGACAACATTGTGTCCACCTGACGCTCAGATCAGAGAACTGACGTGACGTGTCTTCGCTCCTTCTGCTGGACATCGCAGCCTTCACGTGAACAATATTCCTGGGATGACAATGGAGACCGTCTGCAGCGGCTCAGGTTCATATCAGACGGGTCCAGTGGGTCACAGGTCCTCAGGAGACAAAGAGCATCAGTGTCCTCAGAAGAAGGTGTCTCTGCATCGAGCCTCAGTAGATGAATGAAGGACCTGCTGGTGATCAGCTGATCAGCTGATCAGCTCATGTTCATGTTTCTGTGTTCGCTCATCGGCTTCCAGAACAAAACAAACCGACGTTCTCCGAGACTTTTCCGCTTCCTGCTTGTTCTTCGCAAAGTTTGAAAACAACAATAACGTAAAGTGTGGAATGAAAGGTCAAAGGTCACAGTCTGATTCTGGGGAATTCAGTGAAACCTCTGAAACAGAAGATTAAAAAAAACATTACAAACACATAATCATCAAACACAACTCGTCATTCATAAAGTGATGTAAACATGATTCAGCAAATTGACTGACTGACTGACTGATTGATTGATTGATTGATTGATTGATTGAGTGATTGATTGATTGATTGATTGATTGATTGATTGATTGATTGATTGATTGATTGATTGATTGATTGATTGATTGATTGATATCCTCTCTGACTCACAGTTAGCGACCTGAAGTCGAGACTGTTCCTTCTGTTGGCTTGCAGCAGTTCGTGTTTTTGTCCTGACGTAGGTCAACTTCTTTGGTTCCAACTCGTCTGGAAAGAAGAACGAAGAAGAAAGAGGAAGAAGAAGAGGAACAAAAAAATCTGAGCAACTGTGGCAGGGCAGGTTTTTAGAAACGTCAAAACGATTCACTCGACCACCTGTTTCCTGTTAGCGTTAGCAGCTAGTCCTTGCTGGAGGACACTGTGACATGAGAACAAGTACTCCAACAACTACTGTGGAGTATGGAGTCACTTCATGGGGGTGGTCAAACTGTTGGCAGGTTGGGGACTTTACCTGGTGTTTCTCTGTGTGACCTCTGACCCCCAAACACCCTGGCAGAAGCCACAAAGGGGTCAAACTGGGGCAGGGGGCGCCGGGTGACCACAGGGGGGAAAGGCACTGAGTGAGGGGGGGACACGGAGAAGTCGGACAGGGAGTTTGGGACTGCTACATGGGTCTTAAAGCTGGAGGGAATTATCCATCGGGGTAATGGGGCAGGAGACACTTCTTCTCTGGGGGGGCAGGGGTCACTGGGGGGACACTGCTCTGGAGTTGACATGGATTTGGGTAGGAGGTGCAGAATGGACGAGAAGAAGGAACAGGATTCAGGGAGGGGGATCGTCCCGATTCCACTGTCCAACGTTTGCATCCGGCAGCTGGAGTCTGTGGGACATGAGACAAGAGACATGGCTGAGGGACAGGGATGGGGGGGTGTGGGGGGGTCACCAGGACTGAACAACACGGTCACATGCAGGTTTCTGGACAGCTGGACTGTTTTCCTCAAAAGGTGACTGCTAACATGACTGCTAACATATCTGTTAGTGTGATTGCTAACATGACTGCTAACGTGTCTGCTAATGTGTCTGCTAACATATCTGTTAGTGTGTCTGCTAACAGGACTGCTAACGTGTCTGCTAACATATCTGTTAGTGTGATTGCTAACATGACTGCTAACATATCTGTTAGTGTGATTGCTAACATAACTGCTAACATGACTGCTAACGTGTCTGCTAACATATATGTTAGTGTGTCTGCTAACATGACTGCTAACACAACTGCTAATGTGTCTGCTATCGTGAC
>CAAKHB010007915.1:4880-25022 GCA_901007665.1 Aeoliscus strigatus | reverse complement strand
GACAGACAGTCAGACAGTGGACAGACAGTCAGTCAGTGGACAGACAGACAGTCAGTGGACAGACAGACAGTCAGTGGACAGACAGTCAGACAGTGGACAGACAGTGGACAGACAGTCAGTCAAGAGGGACCAGAGGAAACAAATCACCTTGTATGGTGGCAGGAGCTCCGTGTCCATGGACAGATCGTGTGCACGAACACTGGAGAGATGAAGATGTCACTGGTCACATGACATGAACAAGACACAGGTCAAAGGTCACAGTGGAGGAGGCGTCATGTTCTTACCAGGAGGAACCGTTCCTGTGCTCGCAGCCGAACACCCAGCTGCCTGTCTCCTGTGGGACAATTACACCCGTTCACCAGTCAGTCACCAGCCACATGTATGTGTGTGTGTGTGTGTATGTTGGAGACTCACCAGGTTGCTGCTGCGGCAGTAGAAATGGCTGTAGGCCTTCCTGCGACTCGACAGAGCGAACAGGAAGTACTTGACTTGTCCTTCCTGTGTGTACAAAGGGGTCATCAACCTGTTTGAGACTGAGAGCTACTACAATGGTACCCAGTTATCCAAAGAGCTACCAGTTTGATACACACTTCTGAAAATAACAAATTAGCACAGTTTAACTTTCATTAGAATCATGAACAATCGTCAACAATGATTTAACAACGTAGAAATACTAGAGAATAGAATAGAAAACGTTTCACCATGGAACACACTATTTCTCTCAGCTTCTGTAATAGTTTCATTTTCAAATGATCACAGTGCTATTTTTAGATCTGGCCTACGGGCACTTGATGAGGTCCCTGTGGGCTATCGGGTGCCCGTGGGCACGGCGTTGGTGACCCCTGGTGTAGAATGACAAGCTGATCAGACACCGTTCTCTAATATTATCTGCAGAGCCACAGAACGTAATCACAAATTGCAAAAATTTGGTGCATTACTCGTCGTGCAGCGTATGTTGTTACAGTATGTGCTGATTTATCAGGAATCACATGCTATGATTCCATCATGTTAATGCAATTATGGTTTCTGAGAAAATTCCAGAAAAACGACCAATTTTCCCGTCATAGGAAACGAAAGATCGATTACTGCTACTACCTAATTGTACCCCCATAAAGTATATATCTATGCGTTTGGTGAATCATCATGCCAACATTGGGTGGTTTCTCAACCTGTGGCCCATGGCTCTCTCTCCACACACAGTAAACTGGAAGAAGGTCACAAACCTTTGGTGTGTTGTAGAGGAGACGCAGAGAGTTCACTTCAGTCCACGTGTCTGGTTCCTCTGTAACAGACCGCAGGGTGAGACATCACTCGGTCACAAGTTCAAGAGTCCAAAGGAAACGCCATCACTCACCTGTGATGGTGAAGGAGGAATCTGGAGGTTCTGCAAACGTCCTGACAGGATGTCGGATGAAATGATGGTTGAGGACACTGATTTTCTTCTCTGCGTTTTCTGTGAACTAGAAGATTCAGCCAGTTCTCAAACCTGCAGCATCACAAACTGATCAGATCAATCAATCAATGAACCAATCAATCTCACCTGTCTGGTTTCAGGGTCAATGAGGTCAAAAAACGCTCGGACAGTGGCGAGAACGAGCTCTTTGCACCTGAACACAAAGTTTGTTGAAAAAAAACATTTCCATGGTAACGACAACGATGACAACAAAGACTCTTTTACCAAACGATGGACAGGTGGTCGGTGGACAACCAGGTCCTGGGAACCGCCGTCGCCTAGGAAACGACACAACAACACATTCTAGAACACATGAAGTGCTACGACTGTTACCTCGTTCAGCAGCAGACACATACTACAGGTACTTCTGAAGTACTTCAGGTTCTGCGGTGTTCAGGCTTCAGTACGTGTTCCTCTGAAATGTTTCACAAAGATTACGTACAACCAGCGACAACTTGTGTCTGTCTCCTGGAGGACACGGTAGCGACGTCAGACCAGAGCGCACTTGGTAGTCACGGTAACCGCCTCCAACTGACAGGACGGTCACATTCCTGAGCCTGTTCGCCTGGTTCACCCACTTCTGCCTCACGTCAGCGTAGAACTCTGCAGAATGGAGACACACAACACAAACGCAGACACAAATACAGTGTGTAGAAACATACACTGTGTACACAGCTGTCTGCTGGTCGATCTGGAACCTTCTTCCTCAGTAGAATGACAGTGATGGTTCTGGTCTCACCGAGCAGGTACGGGTCCAGAGCCAGGACTGGAGCCACGTGGGGGGAGGCCTGGGTGATGATGAGGCTGATCAGATTCGTATTGAAGCGAGGCAGAGTGAAGAGCGCACGGGCCACCACCCCACCCATGGAGTGACCGACGAGCACCACGCTCTGAGGAGGAGTCTTCAGGTGCTGGAGCGCAGAAAGACCAGGGAAGAAACAGAGTGAACAAACAAATGAAGAAGCCAGTGAACAAACTAGTAAACCAGTAAACAGACCAGTGAACAAACCAGTAAACAGACCAGTGAACAACACACACACAGTGTATAAATTCCAGACTGTTGCGCGTTCACACCCAGAAGCTGTTGTTACCTTGTAGAGCTTCAGAACGGCCTTGACGCTCTCGGACAGGAAGTGCGTCTGCCGCCGTAAGCTGCCGCCGTAAAGAGCCACCAGCTCCTCGTTGAAGTCCACAGTGAAGACGTTCAGGTGAAAACCTCCTTCCACGTTCTCTGCTTTCCTCAAGGCCACAGAGCCCAAAGAACGAGCTGCAGGAACACAGCGATCAGTTCCCTGAATCCAATGAACGTCCACACCTCTAACAGGACACACTTCCTGTCCCGTTGGTACATAACAAACAGATTCTTGTGTTTATTGCATTTGATGGAACGTTGAGAACCAGCAGCTGACCCTCGTTCATCAGACACTCACCCTGTTTGTAGCTCCCAGCGTTCCCTGGCAGGAAGAGAACCGGGGCGCCGCTGAGCTTCAGGTCCCGGGTCACCTGGGCGTACGAGCCCTCTCCGTACAGGTACAGCCCGTACGCCGGGAACAGCCGGGACACCCGCCGTGGCAGCGCCACCCGCTGGAGAACCGACACACACACACACACACACACACACACAGTGAACTACAGCTCTTCCTGAAGTACCTGCTCTCTCTCTCACACACTCACTCACTCACACTAACACACTGAACTGCTGTACCTGCGCACACACACGTTCACCAATGACACCACTGTAACGATCTGCCAACGTCTCTGTGTGTGTGTGTGTGTGTGTGTGTGTGTGTGTGTGTGTGTGTGTGTGTGTGTGTGTGTGTGTGTGTGTGTGTGTGTGTCTCACCCGGTACTCCGGGTACTCGAACATGTACGTCATGCTGCACCGGTTCTCCTCGGAGCTCAGCAGCTCCCACAGACCCAGAAGCAGAAGAAGCAGAGCGGAACCGAACGCGGCCGCAGCGGAAACATTCATGTCGGAACCCGTTTGTACAAGGACACGGAGGTTCGGTCAGAACCCGCTCATGTTCCACTCCACCTGTCCGACAGCACACCTGTCTTCTCCTGGGGTGCGCTCTCCTCCTCCACCGCCTCTTCTTCTCCTTCTGTTGCTGCTCTTCTTCGGTGTTTCCTGGCGATTGACTGGAGTGTCTATATGCTCATTACCGCCGCCTACAGGTGCAACAGAACTAACTGACGTTAACATCTGTCACCTGAAAACAGTTTTGATCATATTCAGTGCATCCATCAGATTCAGTGTATGTGCATTGGTCATCAATTAGTGTATTGATGATAATCAGTGTATTGACCATATTCTATCAGTGCATTTTTTATTCTTGTATTCAGAACACAGGATGTTCAAAAAGTAAAACAAGAAAACATTTGATGGCATCATTTTCCATTTGTTCTGAGCTTTAATAAAACAATGTTAAATACTTGAGTTCATGTGTTTCAGCGCGTGTGAGCTCAGTCAGTCTTTTATGAAAAGAAACGCTTGAGTCTCCGTGAATTTTTCAGGAAACGACTTCACATTGAGTTGGTCAGAAGCATGTGATGAAGTGTTTTTCCTCAGATCCTGAGCAAGTGATTCAGCTCCTCAGTCCAGCAGCTTTGAGTGTTCAATCCTGGTGATGGTCCAGTCGGCTGGAACTCCTTTCGTAAACTCCCTCTGGAATCTGAGTCACAAACACCCGCATGAATTACAGACACACATCAGTTGATTCATCGGCGCAAGAAAAAAAAAGAGAGACTGACTCATAATTTGCCGTTAGTAGTCTCCTTGTCTCTGCGTCTCCCTCGCCGCCCACCCGGAAGACACGCGCTGTGTCCGTGGTGTCATCAGGAAGCCGTGCGCTCGTGAGATACCAGAACCGCATGAGGATGCTCACAAACTTCCTACCTGAGGAGAGTTTTCACAGGTGAATGTCTGCCAGCCAATAGGAAGCCTCCAAATCAAACCAGCTGACCATCGTCATCGTAGTAGATCCCAACGTCTCCTGGCGTCGCATACATGATGTCGTCCGGCGCTGCTGACAGAGCTGACTTGTAACTGGAAGGAAGCACGAGACACTTCTCCTCCAGCTTCCCAACCAGCTGCAGCACACACACAGAAACACACATCATGCACGCACACAGACTACGATTAATTATGTTATACAATATATATTTTTTACCTTCATTTATATAATCACAAACACAAGGATACTATAAATACACACACGCACACAGGTTATAAACTGTTAATCAGTAATCATTAATAATCAGTTAAAAAGCAATAGAATAACAACAGAACACTGGGGTTTATTATTTTGGGCTTTTTTTTTCATTTTCAATGGCATTCCAAAATGTTTTAAAATCTAATTTAAAACGTGAAAGGACTATTTTGCCAAATCCCAAATAGAGAAGACCCACCAAACAATTGTGGTGATTAGAAGTATTTCAGAGGATTTAGCTGGATGTGTCATTTTTTGGAACACACAATTTAATTCCTATCAGCTACAAACAAACAAACTCACGTCTTTGGTCACGAGTCCGTCCAGAGCTGCAAACTGACACCGGGACAGAAGACTGGACACATGACTGAAGGCCTGAGAGATGACGTCATCATATTATCATCATCACCACAAAACACACACACACACACACACACACACACACACACACACACACACACACACACACACACACACAAACACATATCTTTTAGCATTATTGGCATTAGCCATTGGCCTAATACAGTTGTTATCTAATTGAATCAGATATAAATGTACTGTGGGAAGGCTTGAATGCAAGTATATATAATGATCACCTGTATAAAAAAAGATATTGATTTGAGCCACAGACAAACAGAATAAATCCACATGCATATTAGGTAAGCATGAGACAAACTGAATAAAAAAGTGAGTTTGTAATAGTGTGATTGGAGGAGTGCAGATCGATACTGAATAAGAAGCTTCCCTAATGTCTTTCCCACACCTCTTCTTACTCATTAGCCTTTAGCTCCTCTGAGCTTTTTTCACATCCTCCTCGTCTTTCTCATTTCGTCATTTGTTTCTTCTCCTTATCCTCAGACTACTTGCACAATACCATCTCCACGTCGGTCTCACTCCTCCATACAGTACATATATAAATCCTTCTCTGCCTCCTCGTCCACGTCTGTCTCAAACTGGAATAAATACAGCAGAGAACAAACAAAATCACACATACACAAACACAAATGCCTGCTTCTCTGAAGTGATCAGCGGCTGCATAAGTGTGATGATGGAGTGTGTTACTCTGCAACATTGTGTGTTTTGTCAGCTGCTGTTGAGGTTCATGGTCATTTAAGGTGGACTAGCTGTTAGCACAATGGCGACAGACATCTTCATTGTTGGAACACTCTCAGGATCCACTAGTTCTGTGTCCTACTCATCTACAATTGGGGGTGATGCTCATTTATGTCACAATTTAGCTCAGTATAGATGCAGAAGCATTGGTTTGCTTTTGGGGAAAGGCTTACTTATGGTTGACAAGGCATAGAATTAGGATGAAGCCACACCACTATTGACCAACCCAGGTATGATCCAAATTTCCAAAATCAAAGTTTTATCACACCATTCAGTTGTGTCGCACACTTCGCATTGAATTTTAATTTTTATTCATGGTATAAAACGTTTAGTGTACGTGATTGCTCCTGCACAGCCAATATTTCCTTTCATATTCCGACATACTCATACCATTCTCTGCACCATACTTATGTATTTTGTACATCATTTCAATGTGTCATAACCATTTGGCAACAACAGAACTACAATTTAAACAAACATCAGCCATCATTAGACAGTAACACAGTAAGAACAGACAAGGACACTGAGAAATGTCCCTTTGGGCCCCCGTCCAGCAGACGGCTCCCGGTTGGTTTGTCTCATTAAATTTTGACTTCAGTCGAGCTCTTTGAACAATTAGCTTCTGAACTGTCTCCATAAAAGTAATTAAAAGAGGGAGAAACACTAAAAGACTGAAGCAAATACTGAATTCTCTACTGCTGAAACACTGTTTGTTCTCTGTGATTGGCAAGGCCAGAGGCTTCCATTCTTCATCTAAAATGAGCAGGCTTGACATACGGGGGGAAATGAATTGTTTTGTGTTTTTCCACACAAAAGCGCATGTTGGTCAGACAATGTGCAGGATTTTTTGTATTTTTATTGAAGCTTGATTCGTACATTAAATCACCAGAGAGGGGTGGAATGCATGAGGGCAAACTGACTCCTATAGTATTTGGAGACAAACACACGGCTCTGGAGGTAGAGGGGAAGGGTCCTGGTTCAAATCCCAGCTCACAGTCCAAGTCGTGGAGCAAGACATTCATCAGTGCGCAAATGTATGTGTGTGCTGCTTCTGCCAGCAAGTGTGAATGTGAGTGTGAACGGGTGAATAAGCCAACATTGTAAAGCACTTTGAGTACTGTTAAGATACAAAAGATTCTATAAAAGTGCAGACATTTACATAGTGTCAAGAGTGCATAAGTGTATTTGAAAGTCAAGAGATGTAAAAGCCAATGTCTGGGCCTGAGTGTCTTTACACAAACTTAATTATGAATCTGGCATGACCGAACAAGTTAGCTGAAGCAGCAGGGAGATAACGAACCCCAGTGACAGTTTAACAGATAATGGACCTTCTTTAAATGTGGACTCTTTATGTGTCTTCAGCTGCTCGGATAACTATCCAGCAAGAACAAATCTGACGCATTGAAGACAGATGGAAATCCAATTACACACATCTTCTGTCTTGTGGGGGTTGCAGAGCCGCTCTGCCAAAAGCAGAATGGTGTCAGCTAAGTTCTTCACGACCTTAGACGAAGTAACAGGGGACGTGTCCGATCACTGGTATACTTCTAAAGTTCTAAACAAAGTTTGTTAAAAGATGTTATCTACATGAGGGTCTGGAAGGTACTGATAGAAGGAACTCACAATGTTGACATATTTACACCTGTGTATGTCACAGTATGGCTGCTCAGTTGATTAAGATTATAATTGAGAATTGCAATCATGATTTTTGCCTCTTATGATTAAATAATCGACCAAAGTGGTGACCTAAAAATTTGCACTCTGCATGTAGAGAACCCTGCAGCTCCAGTGAGACAGTCATCAAATCTGACCAGCAGGGGGCAATCGAGACGGTTGAGAGCTTTCTGAGAGTTGTCATGTCGCTGTGCAAGCACCCTGCAGGGGCAGCGAGTGCAAAATCTATTTGGGCAGCAGTCCGGAATAGGGGAGTAATTTACAGCAGAAAGCAGACGGGGGGATGTCTGGGTCACGGGGTGGGCGGGGGGTAGGAGGGTTCTGCACCACAAAGCAGTACCTCGATGTGTTCAGTAAATAAAAAC
This sequence comes from Aeoliscus strigatus, assembly GCA_901007665.1. NCBI lineage: Eukaryota > Metazoa > Chordata > Actinopteri > Syngnathiformes > Centriscidae > Aeoliscus > Aeoliscus strigatus. The sequence continues at coordinate 17,208 of CAAKHB010007915.1, read as the reverse complement.
AAGATCAATACAGCAAATGCATGAATGCCTGGTAGCCTGACAGGAGGATACCGAAACCGCCCTCATCCAACATTCAGAGATTAGATTCTAAAGCAACAAATGCATGACTGCTTGACAAATATCCCTCCTCTGTCTTCTTGGTTTCTAATAGTTTGCATCACCCACAAACAACTCTCTCTCTCTCTCTCTCTGCCAGCTACTTTCTTTGCCATGTTGGTAGTTTTAAGCTCTGCAGTTCTCCTTTGTGATTCTGCTCTGACATTATCCCTTGAGCCAACATTTGAATGTTTCTTTCCGGTTGTTGTGTCCCTGGATTGAACATACACCCGTACTCGCTCTACCCTGCCCTACTTTATTTGATGGCTGTGTGGCTGCTTCCCCGCTGTGAGAGCACCTGTACCGGGTCTCACTGCTGGGTTCTCTGACTGAGAGCTTCGGGCATGCAGTCAACCATTTCTCTCCTAAAGAGGCATTTTAGAGAAAGTTCTCTGTAGGTTATATGCGTGTTCAGAATGAGGAGGGCACAACTTTACATGGTTGTAACTGAAATGTGAAATGATATCCTCTGAAGTGACGACCTTCAGAAGATGCAAAGGGACCGGTTTAGAACCAAACTGCATCTGCATCCATCCGTTTCTGTCACACACATTCATGTAGATTCACACATTATGCAATGTCTGGATGATTAATCTTTTGGATCGCTCTCCTCACTGTCTCCTTATGAGAAAGAAAAATTGGGCCAAATACATATTTGTTTAGAGCAGATGGACATTAAAGCACAAATGTCCTCTAAAGTTAGGTCAGTCTTCTCTCATGGCAAAGTTTTAGATGGGAAAAGACTGGCAAGTTGAGCATAAAGAACAATTAGGGAGATCCTGTGTGCACTTCAGTTCAATTTTATTCTATTTGAATAGCCCAATGTCACAAACACACAACACATCACCCTCTGTCCTTTGACCCTTTGTCTCAACATCACAGCACCGAAGCCTTTTTATATGTAAATTAAAACATTTACTTTATGATCGGGCCAGATTTTGTGGCCACTTTGATTCAGTTGCTAATGTCGTGTCTGTGTCTCTCCTCCAGCTGCAGCAACGTTTGGATAATGTCCAGAGAGATTTCATTGTCTTCAACAGAGAAAAGTAAGAGACCGCTGTTGACTGTCCAACATGCTCTCTGCAACCAAACCTCAACATCCCATTGTACAATATTTCATGTGTGACTATTGTAAAAAAACACAGTTCATCTATGATACATTTTTTTAGCCAGAACTACATGAATTATATTGCACCTGTGTGATTGATTTTGAGTATGTAAAAAGTAGTTTTCCGTGCTGCTGGCTATGTAAGCATGGAGAATGGTGTGAAGGGATCTGTAGTTATTTGTGGTGTAATATCTGGTCCAAATGTGTGGGTGTGATTAGTGCAGAAACAGAAACTGGCAAAGAAAGTGTGACAATATAAATGAAAATGAGAGAAGAAGTAAATCCAAAACAGACAAACAATGAGAATAACATTCAGGATGGATTTGCATAAACCAGTTTCTCACTTGCTAACCAGTGAAACAAATAAATGTAAATGATATTTAGCATCACATATGATATACATGAAATATGTAGTTACAAACAAAAAGGTCCCACCTTTCGATCTGTCTGGGGTGCTTCATGAATCATTCGTCAAATTTAATTCATATATATATATATACGTATATATATGTCCTTTGACATCAAACTTCACATTAGAAAGTAAACCACCAGTAACATTTGCGAATGACTTTTTCTGTTATCAAAATGCAAAAATGGGACATTTCTGGTTTCGATAAGTAAACTAAGATATAGTGAATATTTAATCATTTTGACCATGAGATGTGTTCATTGAGGTTCTTCCTTCCTTTTTTCATCAGATCGAAGAAAGCAGTGTCCGATTCGGAGTCGTCTGATTTGTCCATTAGCGAGAAGAACAAAGCAATAGAGGACGGTCAGAATAACAACGTGGGACCAGCTGCCTACTTATCAGGATAGACGTCATGGCTCAAGATCCCCGCTCACTCCCTTATCACTTGCTCCTGTCCACAGCTAGTAGATCACCCAGACATGATTGTTCTAGCAGCACAAGCCGTCAGTCTTCAAAGCGCCTGCACCACTGCATGCCTGTATGGACACAGACGCAGCACCGTCTGCTCACGCTCACCACTGTTCACTCACAGAGACCTTCAAAGAACTCCACCACTGCCGGAGTGACATGTACTCCTCAAGCAGCAGCCATGCCACAGCAGGCCTTTTGCTTCCCTGCTGTCTCCCACACGAATGACCATGGGAAGGTACCACTCTCCCTCAAATACATCACTGGTGCTCTGCCGCCTCTCCTTCAAAGAGTGTTCAGCCGTTAGAGGAAATGAATCCTGATGTGGTAGAACACTGCTGCTGGGCTGGACATTCAGGCCTTTGAGGCATTATTTGGTTACACAGCAAGGGGTGCACAATTGGCTGTACAATTTAAAATGGGTTAAGTTAACACAGCCTTTAGTTGTTACAGATCAACAACACATGTGACAAAGAGCATGGATGACTCACTTTATCGTAGCATAAGATACACAATGGTAGTAGACATTACACTTTACTTTAAAGGCAATCAATGGTAGGACTGTGATACTTGGTCCATGCAGCCTGTTATGGAAGGTTCAGGAAGTTAGTCAGGTCCTCACCCAGTTACTGCTATTGACTAAGGACGTTGACTTGAGACAAACCTCCTCCTACTAAAGACCAGCTGGGACTTGAGAGAAGGCTTGTAGCGATGAAAATAAGATTGTGTAGATGTTCTAATGTATGTTCCACACTGATTCCTGCTTGGCATATGCATTCACATCCACTGTAGCATTAGCGCACAAAGAAAACATACAACCCCACCAAATTTTGTTCGAGAGACGAAGATTAACGTAGTAAACGTAGATAAGATTTAGTTCTGTCTGCAATGACATTTCTTTGTGACATGAATTATTGAACGTCCTCCCTTTTGAGTTGGATATAACCAGTTACAGATGTTGCACCAGGTAAGTTTGCAGGTTTGTATTTACAATTAATCACACACGAGGAAAAGCATTTTCGATCAGACTCTTTAGCTGGATCCTTGTGCAACACTAATCTGTTATTTCTACCTTCTTACTGAATCAAATTTGGAGTTAAACTTGTGGCACACACCTGGTTCCCACGAATTACTGTATGTGTAGGTCCTATGTTCTCACAATTAGTACTTAAATGTCATTTCTACTTATGTAGTTTATGTTCGTATATTTGAAATGTCACTCAAATGAATTACGGTTTGGACTTTTCTATTGAAGGTACAATGTTCTGACTTTGTGTTGGTGTTGTTGTTGCTGATATAATTTTACAGATCCAAAGGTGGTTTGAGATGTAAGATATTGTGTATTAAGATAAAGACTAATGCTGGTTCAAACCTGGAGGAAATATTTGTGAATGATTGTTTTAGTACTGAACGATTGGTTTTATCAAAATTCAGCCTTCTCCAATTTCACTTCTACAAGTGCACCATACAATTTTCAATCAAATATTGTTGATTGATTTTGGGTCTGCAATTGTGATTGCGAAATATTTTTTAGCATAATCATCATTTCAATGTTAATAAACAGACTCAATCCTACCGTAAATTGCATATATATATATATATATAAAATAATGACAAGTATTTTTCACAAAAACAACAAATGTTTTAAACAAATGTCTAAGAAAAAAGTCTGTGAAAAGAATTATCCCACAACTGTGAAATTCAATGATGTTTTGTTGTCTTTCAGTTGTCACTGTGTGTTAAGGTGTGCCTTAAATAATGACTTTCATTTTCTCAAAAAATACATCTCTGCCTTTTCATTTAATTTACTGAACTGATCATACTATAATAAACAAACAAGTTCTAGTATTACATAGTGTAATTGTCCATCCCACTGAATCAGTATTAAAAATAATCAGCAGTACCATTAAGGTAAATCCACAGCTCTTCCAAATGGGTAGACTAAAAACACCACAATTGTCAAATAGGGAGGATTTGCTGCAGTTCTGTTGTAAGGAAGATATTTATCTGCAGTAGTTCTACTACTGGCACTTAGCTGTGTACAAACATGGTCATTGTGTAGATTTTATTATTACTGCCTTGGCTGTGGTGGAAATATTCTTTACAAGCTTCATTATTCAGTGGTGTGTACTAAAAAATACTACATGGGACAGCTACAAATACAGCTGTGGGAATGAACATCTGCTGTGATAAGTCAAAAATGTCTGTCTGAAGAGCATCATTGTTCAATAATTTATAGTGTAAACTAGTGCTACTTATTCGTGTAGTCATTGCGCTCCCTGCTGGCCAAAAGATACATTGCATTAAAATAGAACCATAAAGCTCACTTGGAGCTCAGATGCTGGTCCATCTCCAGGGCCTTCATGGAAAAATGTTTAGCTTTTTGAGTCACTGTCTGAGCATCCTACCAATATTTAATATGATTTTTCATAATTGTAAATTAAAAGTCACTAATGCTGCGATTGATGATGCTGATTTTAAGATTCTTCTGATGTAAATGGTGTTGCTTATCACGTAGAACACTGTATGTGTTTCATACAGTATGTCTCAGTCTGTAGAGAATGAAATGCTTATATAAACAGCTTTGTAAATCCCATTACACTTGTACATGTTACGCAGGCATAGCAGGGTTTCATTCAGCTTGATTCATTCAGTTTGATAAGAAATGTTTTATGTAAGTTGTAGGACAAGTGTGATATGTTAAATTTATGCACATGAACAAAATATCTAATAATTTCAGCGCTTAAGATCAAATGCTCTGTGAGATCAGGTCTGTGGAGGGAACAAACCTCAACCAGAGACAGTGTGGAAAACCATCTGCTGAACAGATCGCGGCACCCAACCAACGTGTAAACAAACATACACAAACTGGAAACACACAATGTCCTTGGCAGATGCAGTTATTGGTCATTCTGTAAAAATGTAGACCTTAATGACGGATATCATTTGGTTAAGCTGAGTTTGAAATGGAGATCAAGAGTCAATCAGTTGCAACTTTTGTTTATTCAGGAAACAAATCAAACTGCCACGACCCACCTCCTTTCTGACCTGCCATTACTGAGTTTAGATACAACAGTATAAAAGGAAACAACATAAAAAAAAACAATGACAAAGGTTGTCAAACTAATATAAATACAGCAAACCACAAGTTGTTCCTGCCAGGAGGAGTCTGCCAGACCACTGCCAAGTAAAACAGCATCACATTCCCTCCCTCCCCACAAATAAAAGCTTGCCTCACTTTACTGCAATCCTCTGCCTCATCAGGAAATAGCACAAACATTAAAACACAATCAGAATTTCAGTTTTATCAGGCTGAATTTGAAGTCAAGAATAGGACAGGATGCCTTTGGAGAGCAGCGCCTACATGGACGGATGATGATCGTTCTCTTGAAACACAGATGGGCGAAACCAGAGGTTAAGCAATCTTAAAGCAGGTTTTATTTATTTGAATCAGGTGTGTCAATTTCTTAGTTGTATTAAGCTTAGTATTAATGTTTTTTCTCCATGTAATTTCCAGGTGGCAGAGACAGTGTGCCAAAAGCAAATGTTGTCTCTCAAAACCGGTCGTTATGAAGTGCAAAGAATAAAGAGCAATTATTTATGGGATAAATCAAAGTACAACTGTTTTGCTAGTCTTTTGCCTTCACAAAATCTTTTTTCCTGTTCCTTTTTTTTAAACGTTAATAATTAAGCAGTCGACACATCAGGGGGATTGATCGGTCATCTCAGAGCAGGGGTTGAGACGATCATGAATCACGTCACCAGCATTAATGTGGCCCATGCAGCTCCACTGTCCGTCACAATCCTGCCCTCAGACGTGATGAAATCCCTTTTACCTGGTCCAATAAAGCTACAAAGACAACAAAGCTACATTAAAAAAACAACAAAGCTACATTATGTCTACCATATATACAATGCCACCTACAGCTAGTCAATGGTACTGCATGATATCTAAATGGGGTCTACTGTGAGTGTTCTTGTTACTGACCGAGAGCGGGCCGGGATGGGTGTGTGTGTGTGTTGGGGGGGGCGTGACATTGAAAGCCAAATAGGATGAAACAACCATAGTGCCATTCTGACAAAAGCAATATCCATTTCCCTTTGAGAACGTAACGTGAGGGGGATACGGTCTTACAGATATGTTATCCCATTACCAATGCACGTTTCACAGTACTGGTGTATTTCTTCTACAAAGACGTGAGGCCAATACTGATGGTATGGACTGTGCTTCAGTGGAAGAATACATCAGTACTCCACGGGGAAAGTGATACTGCTCTTGTCGGAGCAAGGTAGCATTGTGACAGGTAAGGCATGAGGATTCAGTGTTTTTTTCTCTTTTACTTTTTAACTAATCACGGATCTCCTCCTACCGCATAACCCTCCTCCCTCCCTGACCCTCCCTCCCACTGCCCTCTGGCTGTCGTCCTTGTCTGGATGTGCTCCCCTTCTGCTCCTGCAGTTTAACTGAGGGAAGTGATGTTGGAACGACCACCAGGGGGCACTACAATACGCCGGCCAGCAGGCCTGATTGGGATGTCATCTGGGGTGGGGGGGCCTGGAGAGGGAGACAGATAAAAGAGGAGAGATGAAGGATGGGGCAACATGAAAACAAGGCGAAAGAAAAGAACAGATACCAAGAAGTGGAATGTACCAAACCTGCTGACACTGCATACAAATATACACACAGTTAGCATTGCCATGATCTATAATATGTTAGTATTGCATATGTTGCATCACTGATGACAGAGGAATCCATATCTCAACAGATCAAGTGCTGCTAAAATATGAACATAAGAAGCTACAGTTCAACATAAAACATTGTGTTTCACAAAGAGCCAGAGTGTCTGATGCGAATTATTCCTATATGGAATACAGAAAACAAACAAACAATGACGGATAATTAAGGACATCCAAGTAAACTAACCTTCACTGCAATAATCCCCTTCCAGTCAAAAAAACCCAACAGCTGTGCAGGTGGCAAGTTCAAAATGAGAGTGTGCGTGTGGCTGAATGACCAGTCACACACACACACACACACACACACACACACAACCATTACAAAGTCTGGGAAATAAGCGGCAGCCAAACTCCCTCTTAAGTTTATGTACTTATATGTGGAAATTCTTTCCAGCGGAGCTCACCGTGTTTATTTGAATGATGTATCACACAATAGCTATTGTTGATAAGGCTGGTTGCTTAGTCCAACTTTTTTTACTTTGCACATTATTTGACATATTACCCATTGAAGCATATTCATAAATATCACACCGAGTCAAACGTCAGTGTTCTTATTTGTGGACGTTGCTCAGTGGAAACACTGACTATCTGCTTCCACCAGTCCAAAGTTTCACTGTTTGTAGCCTGTCAAAATCAGTTTCTCGTGTTTGTTCTCCAAGTCTAAACCAATCAATTGCTGACCTGACACATGTCAGACAGCTCTGCATCACGGAGCAGATGTGAAAACATCTCCTTACAATCGCATGCATTCGATAGGCATTTTGTAATTGACCATATCGAGATGCCTTCAGCCAACACCAAATCCACTGTGACAATGTCTGCTACTGTGGAGGAAACCCAGTGTTAAAAAGGGGCCTATGTGGAGGTCACAGTGTCCTAAAGAACCCTCTGAATACTGAACTCACTGGATGTACATTATGTATGAAAACTGCCTCAAATATAGACAAAAAGGCATAATAATAAAGACACTAAAGTGCTTAGCTGTAACCTTGAATGCTAACTCATCTACACATATCCTCAGTGGAAGTATAAATGTACATGATGAAGGATTGTACATGATGAAGGATTAAATATGAGGTGATGCTGACTTCTTCATCACTACACACTTCTTTAACAACTCAAATGATCTAATGCAACATGCGAAGACCAGCTCAGCACACAGACCAATGATAGAATGGCTTACTGTAAGTATGGAAAATGATAATGAGAGTTTAAGCTTGAGGGTATGCATCAGAAGACCTCTGAGTGACAAAAGTCATGCAATGTGGCTGTTTTTGAATGTTGGAAAACGAAACTTGGGAGTTAAATTAAGTGTGCATGCTCTCTTTGATCACATGGCATGCTGATGCTTCTCTGATTTACAGATAGGAAGGGTAGGGTGGTGGGTGTGGAGGTTTGTATTAAGTTAGCTGGGCTCACCAATAGGTGCAGGGTTACCTGCTAGACTAAATCCAGACTGGTGCAGGTTTCTGACAGGTTGTTTGGTGGGAGAGGTACGCGCCGAGGCTGAAGGGGTGCCGCCACGGGACAGTGAGAATTCAGACACCGGGCCGTCATACATTCCCCTGGGTACTGCCTTCAGGACCGCCAGCTACGACAAGATGAAAGGAAAAAGAAGAAGTGAGACAGAGTATAAAGAAGGCAGATGATGCTTTGGATGTACATCCAAAAGTCATTTTTAAAAAAATGATAAGTAACGCTAATGTAGTAAAGCCAGATAAAGTTGACTGGTTGTCTCAACAGAACTGTAGACGCTCTGTCGACAATTTAAAAAGAGACATCTGTGAATGAAGAAAGCAAAACAGAGATTTCTACCAAGATAAACAGCCCACTGTTACTACAGCTCAGTTTTCAGACCATCAGCCAGCTGCAAATTAGGAAACCGTTGGACAATGAGACTTTTAGGAGGCCAAATAGGGTCTGCTTTCAGTTTCATCCACTGTAAATCAAATGGTTTCATGTTGTTTTTTCTCATTTCAATCCTTAATCTCCAGAAATGTTTTTTTTTCCATAAATGCATGTATTATCTTCCTCCACTCCAGTTTCCAGCTTCTTTTTAGAGACATTGCTTGACATTTTGTCAAAATGCAGACATGAAAAAATACGACCACGGTCATTGGTCAAGAGGACGTGTGTGTCAGTGTCTCACCAAGCCGTGGGGACGTACAGAACAAAAACGCTGCCAAACTAATGTTGTTTGTTGATGGGGGTTAAGTTTCTGATGGCACCGGAAAAAAACTTGTGTTCAGTCATTGGCAGAATCAATGTTATTTTAACGGTTCATGCTGGCATTGTCTCACTGTCCTGAGAGTCTCACACAAATGCCAAAGTGTACCTGTGTGTCTCTTTTGACACAGTGATAATAACACTTGAGTTAGTTTAGGTGTGCTTTGCTTAGCACTAAGAATGGAACGTGTGAGTCTGTTGTTGCAGAAAGGAATACATTTTATGCCGTTTTATCATTTTATGGGGTAAGTCTCGTGGAACGGAGCAAAACTTACTGTACCGTTTTTTAAACCCACCGTGACAAAGCCTGGACCACCCTCACTGCCTGACCCTGTTACACTGGGTGAAAGCACATCTAATCCCACGTGGCTGATGCCAGAATCTGTGTATCTCAACCACATCCAACACTGCGTGCCACAGCATTCCTCCAGCAGCGTGACTCTGCTTCAGACTCCCATTCTCAACTTACTATCTATGTACCCCAACAGGTCATGAGAGCCCAAAACAACTTTGATCATTACAACAGGGGAGTCCAAACCGGTCCTTGACTACTTCTTATCCTTCAGGTTTTAGATGTCAACCTGCTCCAACACACCTGGATCGGTGGCTGTCAAAGACCACTTTGGACACCCCTGATCTACAATATTAGAAGGGGCAACACGACAGTGGTTAGCACTGCCGCGTCAGAAGGTCCTCCGACCTCAGAGGGTCTGTGTCTGTGTGGGGTCCTCCCACCTCCCAAAGCATGCCAGGTTAATTGGCTACTTTAAATTGCCCGTAGGTGTGAATGTGTTGTCTCATGTGGCGACTCGTCCAGGGCGTACCATGACTGTTGACAGCGAAATAAACAAGCTATATACAACCAACAATAGAAGAAGATCCCATAACATGAAGGAAAAGGAGCAGACAGAAGAATGAAAAATTGTATATAATAATCTTGCCCCATTTTTACACATGAATCAAAAAGAAATGAGCCAAAGTAATTTACTTGAACACAAAAGAAAACAAAAGCTTGAAATATATCGTCATATTTTCACAAAACGTTGGTGTGTTAGATACATTTAACCATCATTTACCTGCTTCCTGGCTTTAATACGCTTATAAGCAAAGTCAGGGAAGGATGAGCAGGGAATGAAGCGGCCCACGCCGGCGGTGGTATGCAGGTTCCCATCTTCCAGTACAATCTTCCCCTGACAAATCACCACAAGCGGGGCTCCACGCAGCTCCATGCCCTCGAACACATTGTACTCAGCAACCTACAGCACACACGTAAAACGATGAGAGAAAGAAGAAACTCGGTTGCAGAAGTAGTGGAAGGTTTAGTGAGAGGTGCTCAAGAAATAATCATACTGCATTGCTAAAATATAAAACTGCAATACTTGCAATACTGGGTTTACTAATAAGTAATAATTATGAAATATTTTGTCATGTCCTCTAAAATATAATTCTTACTCTAATAAGTGATATTACTTTATGGCCTCAATAGTCATACCTAAAGTATCTACAGTAAGAACAACTCAAAATGGCTTTGAAAAATAATCAAGTGAAGTCACCAAGCCCAGACCCAAACTATGAACAGTGGAAGTCTCCAGATAAATAATAGTGGAAGAAACAGGCCCAGTCAACAGAGGGAGCTGTGAGAGAACTGCTGACCAGACTACAAGTTGAGAAATGGTCTCTAGTCCTTCTTTTCTCTCCCTCCCTCTCACATTCTTCCCCTGACCTTTAGAATTCACATGTAAACAGCCGTCTCCTTTCATTTGTCTTTGTCCAGATGTGCTTTTACCCCTCTTTCCACCTCTTTTCCCATGTTTCTCACACTCTCTCTATGATTGTGTATCACTTTGTCTTCTGTCAACTCTCTCGTCTTGTTTGTTAAGTGTGATGGTCCAACGCTCCTCTCCTCCTTTGCACAGGGACTTGTTTTGTGCTGCTGTGTAAATCAGGCCAGAACAGGGCATAGCTATGATTTTAGCACATACCAAGTATGAGGTCATGAGTAAGCCGTGCGTGTCTTGCTGTGTTTGTTAGCGCTTGTCTGTGTGAACATGCAGCTGTATGCAACCCAAAAAAACCCCAAAAAAAAAAAACCGCTAGAAGTCAGATGTGGGCTAAGTTGATAAGACCCAGCACAGTCTGATTCATGTTTATCTAGGGGAAAGAAATTCCCCCATAGACGCAGGTAAACAGGGCTGTTTGGACTATCCATTAGAGAGGAAGCTGGGAGCTGCTCCTGCTCTCGTCTCTTATTTCATCTGGACGGACGACCAGCAGGAAATGAAAGAGTGACATCATTATGTAGGAACCTACAGACCCTTGTCACTTAACTTTCTCCCATCTGGAGACAGCAAGCAGCTCCCTATGACAACATCTGTAGCCTGCTTTTTACTGTTGTACTTCATTGCCCTTACCTACACTAACAACAGGATACTTGGCAAAAAGTTGCCTCTTAAAGTCACACCGCCCATGTTGATGATGGATGTCCTCCCAGGTCAAATGTATTTTTCCTCAGTCGTGTATTTCTCAAATTCAGCATTCTGCTAAGCCCTCCTTTCCTGAGCAGACAAATCATCTGCTGCTCCGGCTCCTCTGATGCCTGTTGCCCCTTTTCAACAAAAGAGGTTTAACCTATATTATCATGCAGAACTGGCAACACCTTGGTCACCTACATTTGAGTAAAAGAAATGGAGCTTGCGAAGGAGGGGGACAGAACAAACACAGTCCTGATTGTATCCACTCTGATAGCATGACGAGTGAGATGTGTGCCCGTGAAATCAAACGTCTCATGTCTAAAGCTATTTTCCACTGTGGAGTTGTTTTCCAACAAGAAATACGCAGAAAGACCCCAGATCGGGGGATTATTAAAGTATTGAAGCATTTGCTGCAGCATAATCCTGTGCAGCAGCAGAACTGAAACCCACTAATGGTGATAATATTTTCGGTGAATATGATACTTGATAGGAAATGCCTTAAACACAGGAAGAACACCACTTCAGTACCACTTGATTGTTGATGAGCTGCACTGAGACTTCACAGAGGCATTGAGGGAAATGTTTGCAGCTGACAGCGAATGTCTGAATAATCCATATCATTCCAAATAATGACTTCCATCATTGCTGAGGGTTTTTAGATTTAGTGAAAATGAATGTGGGGAGTTCACTGTGAGTCATACAAGTAGTGAACCTCCACTGAGACCTTATTTCCGCTCAAAGGAACTGGATGCTTGTCAAAAATGTGCTCTTGTTCCTTGACCCTGTCCTCTTTAGTTCCCTATCTCTCTCTCT